>JAMKCH010006935.1:0-24668 GCA_023653785.1 Ophioderma brevispina
GTAGGTCAAGCTGTCAAGAAATTACCCACTTGGAGTCGAAGGTATCTTCCGACTTAAACCTTTTGATTATTGCTACCAGAGAGGGGCTTCCCTTTTACTATATTCCTGCAACATAGGAAACAAGTTCTTTTCGGAAGTCTATGTACGTCTATTAAGGCAGCAAATTCAACTATAATCAGGCTACAGACAGTATAGAAGTTATTCTTCCTACTCCAAGTGCCTTAGAGGCGTCTGCATGGGCGTCCTGATGATGAGGTTTTAACTATCCTTCCTACCTATGACCCCAGTGGGGGCGTCTACATCCGTGCTCCCGGCATAGCGGTCCTATCCTCAGATCATCGTGTTCGCGACTTTCTCAGAAGGTTGCCATTCAAGTTTACCACTCGTCCGACGATAAAGTCAATTTTGTTCTACTCCGATGCCAAAGAGACTTCAAAAGGCTATGATCTAG
This sequence comes from Ophioderma brevispina, assembly GCA_023653785.1. NCBI lineage: Eukaryota > Metazoa > Echinodermata > Ophiuroidea > Amphilepidida > Ophiodermatidae > Ophioderma > Ophioderma brevispina. The sequence continues at coordinate 452 of JAMKCH010006935.1, forward strand.
CAGAAGAAGAATTATTAGGAAAAAGGAAAATCTTTTTCCAATTTTAAATCTATGGAAGTTTCTACTCTTAGATCCGAAGGAAACAGGAGAACTCTAACCACTCTTCAACTTACACTCCCTGTACAGATTTATTCGTCCGAGACTTTTCAAATGAAAACTCATTCAACTGTTATCTAGGAGTTTGTTTTAGGGCTGGTTCGGCACACGTTAACTTAAGTATTCTTACATCCTTGTTCCTGTTTTTCATCATAAACTAGATGGCTTCGCTTCCATTCGACAACCAGTCTTACCATTTTCGAGTTCTGACATTCGGTCTTTCTACTGCTTCCCCTACCTTTACAAGATAGTAGAAACGCGCATAACATCTGAGAAGGAGGGGTATCAGAATATTCGGCTGATTTCGACGACTGCTTGATTGTAGCACCAAACAAGTCAGTCTGGATAGTTGTTAACATTGTTTATTAAGATGGTGAAGGAACTGGGTTCCATGACTAACTTAAAGATTTCTTAACCTCTTCCCCGCAGTCTGAAGCTGGAATTTTCTTGAGCAATCTAATCTGATGAAATTCAAGCTTTTCCGACTGAAGAGAGAATTGGCGAGAATTTTTAGATTGCATCCTGCTCATTCTGAAGAGGAGTTCATCTCCAGCTCATCTCTGGGTCTTGGCTGTCTTGTAGGATTGATGGAAAGCTTGGTAGACGTTCTACCATTCTTCAGATTGTGGTCGGAACTTTTTCCAGATACACCTTCGGAGTTGCTACTAAGACTACTGTCATGACCTATATCACCAGTCCTTGGAATACTAAGGTTGTGAAAGTAGGTCGATGGTTTAGCAACTGGAAGGTCCTTATGGTGGAAGGTAATATCAAGAACCTTCCACACCAATTCATATTTACGACAGATTCTTCGGAAGACAGGTTAGACCAATTGCCATGAGGGGGGGTCCACAAATTAAGGAGTGGTGGTCCGAATATTTTAAGAAAGCTCCACTTATATTACTAGAGTTGCTAACGCTATTTTACACTTTAAGGCGATTCAAAAGAGCGTTATTGGGAAATCGGTAGGGCTGCGTCATCGACAAGGCTGTTGTAGACAAGGTCTGGCGACCAATGACACTTCTCCTGCATTGGCGACAACCATGGCTGGAAATTTGTCGACAAAAAATATTCATGGAGTGTTCATTACCACTTTTGGAAACCAGCCCTATGCCATCAATCAAAATAATTGTACATTCCAACTGCTATTGAATTAATGCAATCTTGATTGCTAAACCATACCTTCGACTTCACCCCAGTAAACCTGTTTCATAATGAATTCAACAAATCTGTTAAAAATTAGTTGTGATTTGATATCATTAATAAATAGCGCTATAGCCCAATGACCTCCAGAAGTTGGTTCACTTTTGCATAGAAGTTCAACCAACCTCCCAACTGGGCCGGGCTCGTAAAGTGTGAGTCTGAAAGAGTCAAAGTGAGGTAATTGTTTCCATACAAGTGCTCAATCTAAAACCCTTTCAGTACTATAAAGTTAAATAAAACCAAAATTGAGAATTGGGCATTCAAAAGAGATTATTGTCAACAATTGTCGCTATCGGGTTTTATGATTTACAACATGTCGACAAAAGAAAACACAAAACCGATTACCACCTATAGAATCGGTGAAAATCAAATCAGGATTATTCACTGTTAGTTGCCTTAAGGTAACCACCAAGGAGGAAACAAGCGTTCCTCATGTGTTACTCTGATTATCCGCCACCTTACTCTTGGTTCGGCCAGAATCATGTTATTACCCTGAAGGCGGGAACATCTCCCTGGAGTTATCAACGATTTCGTAGACAGTTTTTCAAGGGGAAAGTCAGCCAAAAGGATAGCTTACTCGCGATCTACTGTGGAGTGGCATTGCAACAGTCATAGTTTACCAGGATGATTTTCTGGATACACAGGCCATAGTCGATCTGTTTGGCAAGCATGACTCTTTAAACTCCCATACAACTGACAAGTATGAAAAATGTGGCTGGGGGACGACGAAAGCTTGGGTGAGAGGGACTGCTTTAGTATCAATTGGGTCAATTGATTGCTAAATTTCTGGCCAAAGTTTAGCAATCAAGGGTCATGCAGGATGCTGCTTATAAGCCCCTTTTGGTCAAGTAAGGTTTTGGATTTTTAGGCTGGTCAGTTGATTAGAGGATCATACGAAGACGGTTCCTGTAAGGCAATCCTGCTGGTAAATAGAAAATCGTAGAGTGAAGTTCTAGGATAAAAAATCTCTATTTTTTGATGTGGAGCATTTATCAAGCGATCGCATTCTAATGCAAGGATTTTTCTGTAGAAGCTGGCCATCTTGGCAACAGGTGCTAGAAGGAAGTCAACCTCCATTATCTACTATAGTAGACTTCCACACTTCTACGTCTGGTGAAGAAAATTCTAAGTTGATCCACTTACAGCTTCTGTTGGCGACATGACTAAATCGGACTCGGATCTCGCGTGTACATCTCCATCTGCCTCGAATCATCGTATAACATTCTGCTGTGTCGATCACCTTCTGGTAAAAAATAATACCATGAAATGGGGCGGCTATTTATGTTTGATAACAGGAAACCAACATAAGATTATTTGTCTATATGTTTGAAGATACATAAAACCGCGGACTGTTTTGTACGGGTTTTCAACTTTTTGGGATCGTGGAGTCCCGGCTTTAGTGCACGTATCGGTTCGAAGTGGGCGTTTCACGGAGAGGCTCTTTCTTCGGAAGTCGTAAAGTGTTCGGGATTAGCAGCCAAAACACCAGGTCCCTCGATTTTATACATCGGCCTACAGTTCTTCCAGAGCTTACTGGTGATCCTGAGAATTAACATCGGTGTCCGTTAGTACAGGAACCTTTACGCCGTTGTACTAGTGTCCAGTGGGAGACACTTCGACGAGATTTTTACCTACTCTCTACTTAAGAAAATCTAAGGATTCCTCAATTTTCTGACCACCTTTTTCATCACTTACCTTAAAACCCGGCAGGCAAAGCAAACCATTATCACGCTGGGTCACCTTCCTCGGAGGTCTGACGCTGTTAAGTGAAAGCCTCTTCACTGGTCAGTAACATCGCCATTAACCCCATGTTATGACATTTGAAGTTGGGCAACAAACAACTCAGGTTTTTCACTTAGAGTTAACATTACTGGCATTATGGAAGCAGCAGGATGGAGGATAATACAAAGTTCAGAATGTTGTATGAAAGACGGTCCTATATTTTCAACAAATTGTGACCAAAAACAATCCTGTCAGAAAGCAGCAGAGGAGAGGAGGGATGCTAAGCATCATTACCATTATTGTCATTAGGTGAGGAATAAGGTATATATTTAACACTTGTATATGCTTCGGAATAGAGGTGCTATATGCTATCATGATATATGTATATGGATGTACATTGTGGGCAAAATTATCTTCAGCTTTCCATAGAATTCACATGGCGTGAAACCCCGTAGCAACTGAGACTACCGGATCCACTTCCTCCACCATTGGACCAGGGTGGCAGTCATGCACTAGTTGGATCATTTCGTCAGTATAAAATGGATAAAATAGAAATATACTCACCAAAATTGTGAGATTGTTCTATTTTTATACATGTTATTACTACGAATTGATCCAACTAGTAACCCTCATTCCAGCCTTCCCCGCAAGTGGAGCCTTGGGGAAGGTACAAACAATGAGCAAAGGATCAGGGATGCCAGTGGCGATAGTGATGGGCGTACCGATGCTAGCGTGGGACAGCTACTATCATGGGCGTCAACCGAAATTTTAATGTGGCATAAGGGGTGTCCTGATGGCTTTTTTTTGAGGCACCAAAAATGCACTAGTAATGGATCATTCGTAAGTATACCATGTATAAATAGAACAATCTGCACAATTTTGTGGTGAGTATAATTATTCCCCAAATGTTTGTATGTTGTATCGTAGTTGGCCCCCATAGCTAGGCTATTGTCTGTAAAATATAAACTATGAATTGATTGATTAATTTACTCAATATAAAGATTAGGCCCAACCTACTAGACTTAGGCGCAATGGTTCAGATGATATAAATCTTAACTTTTTTCGGAAGTCATGAGGATGAAGCCCTGTAGATCAATAAATGCCGCCCCTTTATAGACACTATCCGTGATCCACTAGAAATGAGGTAAATATTTGAAATAACAAAGTAGCTTAAACGTGAAGTGAAAATCTGTACAGTTTCATAATTATTTGTGTTCATCTGAAAAATTGATAGAAAATGAGAAAACAGCAGTATTCAAGGTATTAATCCCCATTTTCAATCATGTGTTGTAGTATTGTCCGTACGGAACAGTATGATAAAATACCTTATTTCGTCCTTATTGGCTGCTTTTGGGTCCTATCCTTGTAGGAATTATGTTAGGAATACTTTCTGTTACAGACTGCACAATCGGATTTTTGTGATGATTTTTTTTTATGTTCCTGATTGAACAATCACTAATGGTGCCTTAATGTGTGTATATGTCTCAATGGTCTTCAGTAATGTTTTTGCCATACTTATTTTACCATGGTCTTATTATAAACTAAACTGTTTTAAAAATTACAAGGTTAATAATGATTTTGTGATTTGTTTTGCAGAGGTAATAAGAACATCACATTGACACTGTCATGGAATTTTGATACCCAATGCGGATCTTCCATGGTGTATGGGGATGGCAGTACTGCCTTCAGCTTTCCTGATGACTACACAACACAAAAATTAAGGAAGGATTTGTAAGGGTGTAGGTTGAAATATGCTTGGATTTGATCCATTCAAGCCAATGTGGGGAAATTAAGATCCAGGAAAAATAAGATACATGGCAGAAAACTTGTTATTTATATTGACATAAAAAATTAAACTTAGCACAAATCATCTTCAGGTTTCAGATTTCCTCTCTCTGATTTTACTATCTCAAAGCATTAGTCACGGGTAATTTGTTTACATACCAACTCATGTTTTGTTATGGTTGATATTGGCCTGAATGTCAGGTTGGGTATACGGTTTATGCAAATACTTTTTACAAGACGTACATGCGTGACATCCACAAGGGGTGGGCTTAGCAGTCAATCGCACGGTCGCATTTTTTATGCCTGTCATAAGTATCACGCTAGTATGCTTATTTTGTAAAGGTATTCTGATAGAGAGTATAGCATTTTTTATAGAGTTAATAGACCAGGTCACCTTATGGTATGTTTCAACTGATTGGCAGATGTCGAATGAGGCGACCTTTTGACGTATGCATTGCTTAGTCATGCCTCTTGGGTACAACACTATTTTTCAGCCAACATCTACCACTGAAGTATGAACCCAAAGCCAAAATGGCACCAATCAGCACCATTTGGTCAATTCCTCGCTCTGCTGCCCCATGGTAAGAATGCATTAGCTACACTTTAGCTGAGAAAATAGCAATAGTTTAGTAGGTCACCGGAATTTTAGGAGCTGTATCCATTAAAGATAAACATGAGTTATGTGGAGCTATGGGCAAATTAACTCTGAAGTTTTGTTAACCAAAATGTTATCTCGACTCGTAATTTTGCAGATATGTGTTTCTTCCCATGGGGGGCAACAAAAAAAAAATCCACTTTTTCTAGTATTTATTGGCAAAACTGTTTTGTTTTGTTATTGGCAAAACTGTTTTTGAAAGCCCTCCATCCCTAATACCAATTCCTCTATCACACTCGATCTTTAAAAGTAGATATTGCATTCTGGCATAGGGGGCAAGACCTCTAGGACAGTACTCACAAAATCCAATGAGCTTGTATACAATGGTACCCAACATGCAGTTACTGCTAAAATGCGGCTATCTTTGTATCAGTGTATCTGTTGGGGTGAAATGTCCTATATGGAGAATTTTTAAAAATGTGTATGTCATCATTTTGGACAGTCCAATAACAGGATATTTTCATTAAGGAGGCAAATTATGAAGAACTACTTTTAGATTATTTTCATTGAATCTAAAATTTACGTCTTAATGTAATGTCATGAGGTAAGGCCCATATGGTACATGTTATTCCATACTCCCGTTCTCTGACCATAGTTGAATGGCATTATCTCAGCTACCAGTACGTTAATGATTACCTTGGACGAAATACACTAGGGTGTAATGCAGTGATGAGTAGGTCATGATAAGTAATATTTTAATATAACTCTTGTGCGATTTTAGCCATGCAATAGGTTTTACCATGGCAGGTACTATTGCACGTGGTCGAATCTATTTGATCCATTGTTATATAAAACCAATATTGACTGCTTATATTCGTGCAATATAAAAATATATCACTTTGGACAAATTTTGGGTATCCATTTCGACGTTTCTGCTGCGGCTTCGAGAAAGTAGAAAACCCCAATTTTGTCCTGTGATATATTTTTTGACTCATAGATAGTATTTTGTATAACATCATTAAAGCTGGTTTGAGATCCAGTGATGCCAGGATGCTGGTGTTTCCGAGGGGGCTGTCGCCCGGTAAGGTTGCAGCAAATGTTGTCCACACGATCGCAGGCAGAAATATTCTTCCGGTCGCAAGGCAAAAGATCCGAAAAAGGGCTGATTTAAAATCAATATTACTTTTACTTCCAATTTCTTCCCCCCTCTGGCCCCTGCCCGGCTGCGCCACTGCTTGAGATACACAGAATGATGCTACTTGATAAGTTGTAGAGTTTTAAACACATGAGGCAACATTGTTAATGCGATGTTTGTCTTGCACATACAGACAACCCTTTCTACCTGTATTATGTATTCAAAATACAACAGCAATCTCACATAATTTAAAAGACATAGCATTATAAAATCTCACATACAGTAGGTGTAGGTATGTAGGTACGCTACGCTACATTTTGCATTCTTGTGAATTATGGTGTTAGGTTATTTAGTTATGTTTTTACTGGAAATATTTTGAGAAATAGGGTAATGCTTGTACTTGTGACTTGGGCAAATTTCTTAAGAACAAGAAAAAGAGAGGACAAACACACATAACCGATAATGTTTCTCAGATATTAGTGATGTTGTGTTCCCTGTATTAATGCATTGATATTTAATGTTATTTTCCGCAGAGGGTGTTTTGAATCAATCCCACAATGCACCAATTTTGGGAAATTTCACCTCAATAGGGTCATGTGATTACTTAAAAAAAAAAAATCCTATTCGTAACACATAAAAACCTTGATTTTAACGCTCATTTTGGCCTACAAAGCGTTAGTACTTAGGGAATTTTTTTGCATGATTATGAAATGTCTTGTGGTTCTTAAACTTTTGGAACACTTTTTATCCCTAAGTACTGACATGTGTTATACAGTTGGTATTAGGACATTGCTATGTATCATGGGATTGATTCAAAACACCCTCTGGTTATTTCCTAAAGGTACATGTAGATGGAATAGGATTTTTTCTGATCTTTAACTTTTATGACTATTTTACTATTCCGAGAATATGTGTAGGCCATTGAAATGTATGTAAACACACCCAAAAGAGTAACTCCCAACCCTAAAATTTGTCAAGTTCAAACGATACCTCATATATTATTGGGTGTAATTGGAAGCGATCTTTATCTGATCGACTGAGTATTGTTCAAGTTATGCCCACTTCACTGGACCCACCCCAGGATTTAAAAGTTGCACTCAGTAAACCCTATTGACACATTATACGTTTTGGAAATCATGCAATCTTCTTTTTCTCTGTGTACTAATTCTCTTTCTCTGTAGGGTTTACTGCAACTTTTAAATCTGGGGGTTGGTTTGGTCAAGTGGGCACAAGTTCAAGAATACTCAGTCGATCGTCACAAATGAGGTGTCAAAATAAGCGTAAATAAACACCACTTCTAATTATACCCTATATGTATAATGCGATGTATCCGTTTGAACTTGACAAATATAGGGGTGGTGAGTTACTTTTTTTGGGTGTGTTATTTTAATGTGTAATCAAATTGAGAACGAGTATCAGGATTTTTTTCCACAAAAAATTAAAAATATTTTTATGTGTGTAGGCATGGATTCGTTAATCTTATGTTTCTGGACAAATATTTGCCCTGTACAAGGGAATCAAACTTAATTGTTTGCAAGGTAGCTACATTCCATTGTTTTCATTCAGTCTTGTTAATTGTACCAAAAAATGACAAGCTGAACAGGGTGCCACAAGGGAGCAGACATGGGAGGTAACTCCCCTCATATGGGGGCACTTGTATTACATCTTGTAATATATCCGTATTCAAAATAGAATAAAACAAAGATAATAATGAAGCACCAAAATGTGATTTAGAGTTGTTAATCACACTAACATGAAAACTAATTTGAAATAAAAGTTAGACTCAACATGAAATCCCAGTCAAAATGAGACTTTGACTTTGTATTTTCTATCTAAAGGTTTCTGCTTTTGTTTACACACAAGCTCTGTTGAGGCCACAGAAATAATTTGGCCATTCTGAGAACTGTATTGGCCAAATCTTGGTGTATGTAAGAAAACTATGAACTGTTTGTTCAACATGTGCCGCGGTTTTAAAAAGCTTTTTGGTGCTGCAAAAAAGCCTTAGGGTACATTTGATATGACAAATAACAGTTTTTTTATTTTGTTTTAAAATTGCATTTTACAAGTCTTTCCAATTAATTTTCTGCCACTTCTTAAATACTTGCCTAGGCCCTAGGGAAATTTTTGAGAATCGATGTACACAGATAATATACAAGCAATACAGGGTGGTCCTCCAGGCAACTGACAATGGTTCACAAGGGGAAATCAAAATGTATGCACATCCCGTCTCTCAGTTATATTTCAAAAAATCCAGTGCCTTTTTTGGACTCAAATTGTCTTTGTTCATAAAATAACCCATAACTCAACCATAGAGGACTTATTGCAATTCAGCAATCTCTGAACCAGATAGCATGAATGGGTGCAGTGACCTATCCCATGTCTGTAGCATATTGTGGTAATTTAATCTGGCTGCTGTTATATGTAGTCAAGTGTAGAATTTTTGTTAAAAGTAATTGCAAATACTCTCACTGAGTAGACCTTTTGGTGTCTTTGTTCTGTGTCTGGCTAATTATCGTCATAGTAGCATCCACAATTCATGGACATTTTGTATGTACATTGTAGGCCGTATATGAACCTTGAAATGATCTGGTTCACAGCAGATACACTGCTCTCTCATAACTACCCTCCGCGACCTTTGCACAAATGGCTCAGTTGGGTCCGACCAGGTCACTGAGTGTAGGTATCGATCGTCTTATTGTATCTCCCCTCACTTAGGAGAGGGAAGTCTACACATCTCCAATGTCCATGGATTATGAGGGGATGCTAGTTGTAGTAGTTTTATACAAATACGTAAAGAGATAGGAAGTACGTAGTCAGTGCATATCGGCATGCAGCATCCAGTTCCCTATGCCGATTCCCTGATTCTCCTGACTGATCACAAAGCAGTAATAAGTATTCTATACAATGTCAAGTTTTGATCCGAGCTGTTTGCAGGGGTGTGAGAGGCCATGGGCAAAAAATGAGGAAAATCGGAAAAAAAGAAGGAAAAAGGAGTAAAACTGCCCAAAAGAGGTTAAAATTTTGGCACTAAATTTGCAACACGAGAAATCCTCTTAAACAAGGAAATTTCACACCCCTATGTTTGCAAACATGTAGTTATTTTAAGGTCATAAATTGCTTCATTAAATTGACAGATTTTGATTAACTTAGGTTTCCTGAAATCAACCATCTAATGTGTGATGCAAGTGTGAGCACTGCATTTTCAAACCTGCCAGTCATGGGAACAAGGAATCTGGATAAAAAAGAATCCTATTCTAACATGCTTCTGCACATTGCACTGGCGACTTCATATCTTAATATATGTTTGTCTCAAGTTTTAGAAGCAAATTTTTCAAAGCCAATGTGTCCATTATGTCTTAACAAGCTTGTGAATACCAGGTAGGCTAATGGGAGCTTGGTACTGGGTGGGCGTATGGGCATGACTGTATTATCAAAGCTGTTGATATGACACATTGTACAAAGAGGCAAACTTTGAATAAGGTTAAGATGATCTTGATAAAGTTATTTAAAATTGCTTAAGAATTCAAGAAGCCAAAAATAAAAAGATGTGGTGTATCCATACTGCAAGATGCAGCACTTTATATACACTGAGATCCTTGCACATACTGTAATTGGATGCTCCTCCTGCATAGAAAATAAACCAAAAAATGCATTTCTAAGGGCAAGTGGCGTGGGTGATACAGTTCAATGGAGTTTTTATCCATCACAAGCTTTCAAGACATACCTTTTGAGCCTAAAGTATAAGAGTAGTTTGGACCATGTAGATTGGCTTTAGTGTGCTCAACATTCATGGCATCACTTTGATAATACAGTTCATAGTTCTTGGTGTTTTTTACAAGTATATGCAAGTAATATTATTACATGTGGAGAACAATATTGTTTTCTGTATTTGTAAGTAAACTAAAAATAAATGAGGACAAAATTGGGAAAGTAATAATTTCTTGTCTTTTTATTATTAATGCTGTACAATGCATTCATATATTACATTATACTGTGTACAATCATTTTGGGTGCAAATATCACAATTTTTGTACAAATTAACAGTGAGGTCATGGCTGTTTTTTGATGGCAGCCAATAAATGACCACAAAATCAGGCTGCAGCTACATCTGGTACAAATACAATTTTGTAGCATGTTTTGACTTTCAAAATTCCTTCATAATGCATGATAAATTGTTCACTTTCTAAATTGATATCTATGCCATTGAAATACTGCTCTGCCATGAACAGCACTTCAGAAACGGGCACTAATACACAATCTACTACAAATGCTTATGTATCCTTGTATTAACCACATAACACTGTTGCTGCCTTATGGCCTATTCAACAATATTCTTGGAAATGTAATAAATTTTACTTTGTTTCACACCAAAAAATACCAAGTGTATCATAGACCACTTGCAAAATTTGAACATAACTTGAATTCAGTGGCAGGTGACCAAACTCAAATCCTGTATGACAGCCTCTTTGCACACTGCACATTCTCAATCACCTAGCATCTTGCCGCGTGTACATTGCGGTCAGTTTGTTACTTTTTAACATGCGGCTGTACCCATGAGGATATGTTAGGGCATTTGGTCTAAGTTTGTAAAAGCTCTCATTATATAGGGTGGGTTGGTTGCTTACATCACTGGCGAGTGCCAAATTGTGTAAAACGTTTTTCCCTGGAGTGTGGAACTGCGCACTATGATGAGATTGCGATTTATTCCGTATTGAAATACGTGCTTACACAATTTGGCACTCGACGACCCTCGCTAGGTTACATCGGCTGTGATTTGTTTTTGTCACAAATAAGGTGCATTAATCTGATTTGATTTTGATGGTTGGTTTGATACCATGAGCAAATGTTTGTATCACATTGCCCTACATTCCACTGTGTTGAAATATCTTTCAGTTACAAAAATACACAAATGATTCTCAGGCTCACCCAACGTGTAGATCCCAAAACTTTCACACAACTATTAACATTTTTGGCAATTTTTGTTGCACCTGACTTAAGAACTCACAATGTATAACTTTCAAGAAGTGAATGAAGAGAATGTTGAAAAATTGATTGTATATGAAACACAACACCAAATTATAAAAAAAGAAAAATTAAAAAAGCTTAAATTTAAAATATGTAACAATTGTTGCTTTCTGAAATGGGACCTGAAGTTAGCTGCTCCACAGCCTACTGGGAAAATAGGCAAGATTTGTTAAAACATACATTCGTAACAGTTGCAAAAATTATTCATTCTTTTATATGTTCTGGAGTATTTTGTCATGGCGTCATACATCCAGGAAACCATTAGAAATTTTAAGACAAAGATGGATACTATTGGTTTGCATGTTTTAAGAATTTTCAACATTTAATCATTCTTGAGCTATCTATGGGACCCACCTTAAAATTGCAGAGATGCAACCTTAGAAAAGGCCAAAAATAATTTTATAACAATCTAAAGTGCACATCTGTTGGTAATTATAATACATGGCAGTGAGTGAGTGAAATTCAATGTGATTATAAGGCATGTTTAGCTGAGGTTTTTCAAAGTAAATCCTACCTTGCTCTTGATTTAATGCATTAAGAAATAAAGTTTAGCACAGGGTTGTCTTGCTGAAGAGCAAATGTGACCGGGCCACAGATATAGAAAAAGGAGATTCCGGTCTGCCTATACCGGCCTGTACAAAATATTTGTCACCACAAATAACACGAGAACCCACGAAAAGGAACGAACGAAAGTACTGTGCGTCTTAAGTGAGGCGTCTTAGCGAACGCAACGCAGTGGTTTTGCATGGACAAAGATCGAAAGGTGCTCGCGGTGTTAAAATCCCACTTCCGTTGGACACATTTTGTAATGGTTAGCGTGGAGTTGGTTGTGGGCCATAAATAATTTCCCTCATTGTAATTTTTAATCTTTTATATGTTGTTGTGTATGATGGAATCAATAATATAATCAAAAAAAATTATGAAAAAAAAATGTTTTCTCCCTCACATGTCACCAACAACATATAATTACAATTTAATAAGATGCTATACACTCCCAGTTAGAGCAAAATCGGACAATAAATTTGAAAATAAAATGGGCTGACTAATGGCTTTTAAACCAGCTCTCTTACTTCTCCGTAAACGGAAAAATTTACGGGTATTCCGTAGCCAAGCATTTTTATTTCTTATCTATAAGTTTAAACGGCTGTTTAAATCGTTTGTCTTGATTTGGGGAAGTGCCATGGGCTGTTAAAAGCTTTTATGTGATTTGAAACATTCAGCTACGTTCACCTTAACTTCAATAAAATGTGTTTATCATGAGGGCCTTATTAATTGAAAAGAAGATCCATTCCTTAGAGGAGACCTCCAGTGTGAAAATTATGAAATTACCGTCACATAGGATAAAAAGGCTCTAAAATCCCGTATTTTGCGGGTATTGTTCAAAGTGTAGTTGTATGAAATTTTTCAGGCATATTATGACTAAATTTAAACGTAGCTCTACTTATTTTAAATAATGTCCAATATCAATATATATGTGTAGAATGGTCAATATAGATCAGATCTCATTCAGTCAACAAAATATGGTAATGCAAATTTTAAGGTTTCGATGTAGGATTCTTACAAAAACTGTCAATTTTACAGTTACACAGTGTAAAAAAAGTCTACGTTTAGAGGGGGTCAGTTGTTTTTTTATTAATTCTATAACAATCCCAAAAATCTGTAATAACTTACCGAATACATAACATTTACGAGTGTTTTGACGCTTTTACTGCATTGTTGGCAGAAATGGACGTCCGTATAGTATGTAAAATTGTAAAAAAAATTTCAACAGGCATGTTCCTAAAACCGGGTGAAAGCAACTATAGTCCGGTAGGAGCCATTAGTAAGGGCTCCTAGACAATCGGATAAAGCGTGAAAACTAATGTGTGTGAAGAGTCATCTGAATTGAGTGCCTTATTCCTTACCATTTGTAGCCGGACTGTGAGGATGCCGGACTATAATTACTTCTACCACCAGTCCCTTCTTATAATTGAAGAATTAACTTGCCGAGTCTTTTTGTGCTTTACAACTTTACAGGATTGCTGACATAATTTTGTACTGTTTTTTTTCTTCACATTACTCTCCCTATCCAAATGTAAATTAGCTCTGGCCCGACTCCAGACTGGAAAGGATCGCTGCTTAAGTGAAAAACATGTTGACGACCCAGACTGAAGCCGGGTCGGGCCTCGATCATACAAATAAATAGGGATGCTTTTTTGTCGACATGCAAAATACAAAGGTGCCAGCATCACAAAACGGTGAAATATAATGCGTCAAATGTATGCGGGTGCGTACCACAGACACGCGTTTGTGAGTTAACGCTGAAGACGCTGCCAACGCATACGCTAACGAAAGATTCTGAGATGCGTAAAATGCATTTACAAACATTTAAAGATACCCCCAATTGCGCGTGCATGCCGGACAAACAATGGCGGCCAGACCGGAATCTCCTTTTTCTATATCTGTGGACCGGGCCCAACAAAACAAGCAGCACACAGCTGTTTGAAAGTCATTTATTATGAAAAAACGAGAAAAAAAAACCAAAAATATCAACGGCGACACTTTGACGACTGAGTTGGAGTATTTATGCCACTAACTACATCCTGTGTAAATTTTAACACATCTTTCTATGGGAAATAAGCATATAGAGGGCGCTATAACATACAAAATATGACTTTGTAGGTCTATATGGCAAGATTCCCAAAATGGATTTTTTGATTTTTGGGGAGGTAATTATAATAGGTCTTGCATGTCCCCACTTATATCAGTTGTCATAATTGTGTCGCCATCTCTTAAAATTGCTCTAAAAATAAAAGAGACTAAAATTGCTCTAAAAATAAAAGAGACAATTTGCATGGAGTCAAACAGCTGTCAGCAATTGAGTCGGTTTCTAAACTGCCTGGATACGCATGTTCTTTGTTTGATTCACCTGGGCAGAGATTAGATTTTGTTGTCATTACAGTATGCTCATTCCATTGCTGCTACCTAACTTCACCAGGTAATAAAATAAAATCTATAGCCGTCTTGAAATTGACCCAATGCCACTTTCCACTAAGTTTGTTGTATCATGTCCCAAATACATTATCTTACAAAATTGGAAGCAGGTATCAAATACAAGATTTTAACAGGGTGACAAAAAATGTGCAAATTAAGGGTTAAAATGTTGCACTCTATAGTTGGTTGGTTTATTTCTCGAACAGTCCACACGCACACCCTGTGTAAGTGCCGCCAACTATGCAGTGATTCGGTGCGTACTTTGACCAATCTCGTATCGCGTTGCTATGTTCGCTGTCCCTGCCAGTTAAAGGCTGACTCAGAGATTTCCCGAGGAGGGCGCCCTCAATTTTCAAACAAATTGTGTTTTTTGCATGTACACAATGCTTGTCCATATACTAATCACTGTGTGAAATAGCTAAGCTCAAATTGAAGTCCTTCATATAGAAAATCACAACTTTGTAATAAAATTCCGGATCCGGAATTTTTGTTATACACAGTATCCTATGGCACGCAATACTATACATAAATGTTACTGCATCAAAATGAAATATCCAATTCATCTCAAACTTTGGGAATTGTGTATTTGAGGTTACTATCTTTAGTTCTTGGTGACTATTTTTAAATATTACACAAAAAATGTATATTTTGAAATCTCCGAGTCAGACTTTAATGCACTTCACGCTGGCGCATGTTCTTCTGTCCGAGAATTAATTCCAGCCACTATAATTAGCAAATTGTCTTGTTTTTCTTACAGTATCAAGTTCATTGTTTCAAGGTCATTTAGGGTTTTCACAACTTTTTGCTCATATACAATCACAATTTTTTGATTTACTTAGAAAGATGTATGAATGTGCTTTTATGTTAGAAAAAAAAGAGTGTTAACATTAACAATTTGATGAATGTGACACAGTTGTACTCAAATGGAAAGGTAGCATTATTAATACCCATACAAGAAGTGATGTAACTCTGGACATCAAGCTGGAAAGAGTACAAAAGGTCCATGAATCGTCAATGGCACTGCAGGGGTTATGCCCATACATCAGGCTCCACCCATCTGATTTCAATAAGCTTGTCACTTTCCATCAAAAGATGACAACTTTAAATTGAGATTACTTTTGCTATTGTTTTATTCTTACTGTGAATGCTCACAAAATATAACATTTTGACACAAATTCATTTGAGTCGTCCATATTCACATTTTGTTCACTTTGGAATCTTATTCCAACATACTTACTTCACACTTAAATGGAAAAAATACTTGAATCAATCAAATCTGATTACAAGAAGTTATCTGAAACAAGTCAGCCCAAGCACAATTGTTTGCAAATATCTGTTGTATATCAAATTATACAGACAAAACTGGCTAAATTATATATACTTCAACTTATCACAATCACAGTTCAATAAGCTTTCATGATAGCTCATAACATCTGGTTATCAAGCTCCTACCAGTTCTTTTCTAGCGTATGCCAAATGATTTGCAGTGGTTTGGGTTAAGTCTAATTATCTGGCTACTTAGATATGTTACAGTGATTGCAGAGAGATGTAGATAAGTTAGAAACACAGGCCTACTTATGTAGCCACAAAGGTTATCTCATGATGGGCCTTGTTTAATATAAGAGATCAATTTGTGGCTACATTTGATAATAGCCAATGTGAAATGATATTGATATTCAATCATATATATACTGGAAATGTGATTTAGTACAGGGCGAGTCAAAAAAGAAAAAACACAATCCAAAGATATTTATTGCATGTGAAAAAAATCATACACAGCACCAAAATTATGAATTGGAACTTCATTTGCTAAATTACCCTTTAAGCAAGAAAATTATTGAAATTGCCCAAAGGGGGATGGCCCAATTTAATTATATCATCTTGATTGAGCAATGCACCACACACTTCCTGAAATTGCATCTTTGGATGTAACTGATTATGGGGATTTTGTTTATAGATCCATGGGCTGATCACTAATAGTCTCATCACTAGGACCTCGTATTTTATTGAAAATGCTCAAAATGTTGGTGTCTTAAGAAAGCTTGCTATTTTTTCCCTTCTCATTACCCCTGTGAAATCTTGGGACTAAAAGGTGTTTGATTTGGATGTTATGAGTGAAAAGATGCCCCATTTTGTTCGACCAATATTAAGTTTACACAGTGTTCTTTGGAGCTTACAAAATCACATTTGTAGTTCTTATATCAAAACCGATTGAAATATTAGGGCGAAACTTCACAGACATGGTATTGGGGGTCAAAATCATTCAATCCAGATTAAAAATACAGCAAGTAAACTTGCGTAATCCCCCCGGCAAGATGGCAGTATGGAACAAGACCTCAGATGACCTTTGACCTTGGTCCATACTTTGACATACTCCACATATGAAGGAACCCCTACTTCACCTTAACACCAAGTCTGGTTTAAATTGGCCTTCAACTTTTCGAACAAAACCAAAAAACGAAAACCTAACCAAACTGGAACGCACATACATACACATACAGACTTGAGTGCTCTCGCAAAACCCCCTACTGCTTTTCAAGCCAGGGGGATAATAAAATTTTATATACCTTAAACCAGGTCATCCCCTTTAAATAGTGATACAAGTTGAGATGGGTATTGAAATTTGTTTTACTTAACATTAGTTTAACAAATGTTTCCAATTCTATTCATTCATTCATTCATTCATGTTTCTTCTTCTTATTTTTAAGAAATATATTTTGTTTTGGGTTCTGCTTTTTTTACATCACTCACCCTGTAAATTTAATAGCACAACTGAATTTAGAACAAATAGACAACATTACCATTACCTTTCCATTACACTATCCCTTTCATTCTCATTATATTTGCAATGATAAGTGCATAATTAAATCAGTAATTATTTACTTTTTTTGAATATTTTTACCTTTGATCGGGAAATTTTTGAGCCAGCATTTCTGCAAAACAATCATGAAAGCACTATCGTACATTGATTTTTTTTTCTTTTATTTAAATTTTTGTTGGTTGTTAAGTAAGTTACAGTACAATAGGTAATTTGCTTTACATCTGAGACACTTGTACAATATTACCTTGCTATTTTGGCAATCAATGGTTATTGGCTGTTGGCTTTAGTTCCAAGGTACTCGTGTAGTTGTGAATGATTTCTTATGTGTCTTAATCAATTGAAACAATTATTTCAAAACAAAGATTTCAAAACAAAGATTTCAACATGAAAGGAATTATTAGGCTTTCATCTTTGAACTTACAAGTTTACCATCAATTTTAACCGCCCCAATTAATCTCTGAAGCACAGTTGGGCA
This sequence comes from Ophioderma brevispina, assembly GCA_023653785.1. Taxonomy (NCBI): domain Eukaryota; kingdom Metazoa; phylum Echinodermata; class Ophiuroidea; order Amphilepidida; family Ophiodermatidae; genus Ophioderma; species Ophioderma brevispina. The sequence continues at coordinate 18,282 of JAMKCH010006935.1, forward strand.
TTGGCTGTTGATGGAGACACTAAAGACCAGTCCAAAAATCTGCCCACCTGGCTACTCTGTTAAATTTCTGACACTGCTGCACATGAGACTTGCACACAAGGGTCAAAGTGTTATTTTACTCTTCAGGTGCGGTCCGAAGGTCACATACATATCGAACAAGTCAATGTTTACACAATAATTTGAGTGGTTTGTCTTAGTTTTTGGTGAACATTTTTGCAGCAATTGGGTTTCTGTTTCAAAATTGTTGGTTCAATTTCCCATGAACCAACAGAAATGGTTTTTGTACTCTTTTTGCTTGTCATAATCAAATGTCAAAGTCCAATGGTAACAAAACACCAAACTACCTAAGAATGTGAGATAACATTAAGATTTCCCCACCTATAAGTGGGTCGTATTAGAAGGTCAGTCCCTTATTTTAGCGTAGTGGATAACCACATTCATTTCCAAAATAGGCACAGTCCACCATAAGACACAGTGTTGGATATGTAAAAGGAGTAAAACCCATAATTTATGCAGTTCATTTCTCCCGCCAACCACACAGTACCTGGCCATTGAGAAGCCATTTAATAATAAGGCCTGAATTTACAAGATGTGCCATACAATATTCACATTTTAGTCTACTCAGATGAAACCTTTACATCTGACGATATCAAGGGACCTTTTGTTTCCATATTATAGAAAAATACCACCATTCACTTTCAAAAATCTGTGAAGTAAATAATCTATAACTGGAACTTGCAACTGTGCGACTGTTGCACCATACCAATGGTCTTTCAACGATCATCTGATTTTCCTGGAATTGGTAATGGTTGCACGTCGCACGTTGCAAAGTAACGTTTCCAGTTATAGATTATTATTTACTTAATATATTTACTTCTACTGGATGAATGAGAACATACATCTTCATAAAGCTTTCAAAATTATCCATTTGGACTCATTTTAAATCAAATAGACACAAGATTCTTTATCATCACAACACTGTTGGTAAAGTCTTGGCAATATCTATGCCATGACAATTGCTCAACAGCCCATACCTTTGAGTGCTCTCTACTCAATCTCTGAGAGTAATTCTGAGAAACCTAGTTACAACCTGAGTGAAATTATCCCTAGAGAAGGCAATATCAGACGGTTATTAAATATGCACTTCTCTAAGGTAATCTTAAATTCCACTTATACTTATTGGCCTAGAAAAGCCAGTACTTCAAGACCTAGTTAAAAGCTATTGGAGAAAAAAGGGTGAAATTCAAACATGAAATGGATTTCTGCACAAAGCCTGTATGTAAATTCACTGCAGTAGTGATGAAGATATTTAGATACCTTGGTTAAGTCTCTACACTATTTACATGGTTCATGGTAAATGCTTGAATTCACAGCACTACAAGGCAGAATTCAAAGTTGTAACAAGAGCCAATTAGACAGTGTAAACACTACCATGGTACTATATCTCGTGTACTAAATTTGACTATGGAGGTGTTTTCAATCAACTTAATAAATCATCCAGTAATAAAATTGCAAAATTGTCCCCCACTTACAGTGGCAAAGCATATCTGCAATGCCTGTGGCAATGCATATCTCCACTGTCAGTGGCAAAGCATGTCCCCACTGCTAGTGGTACATTTAGTGGAGCAGTTTGGACTGCAAAATTGTCGACAACCCCTCCCCTCAGTACAACAAAACGCAACCACTTCTATTCCAAAGATAGTAATACATGATTTTAAAAAATGATGGTTGTGGTCATAAACTTTGGTGGAAGGGGTGTTTTTTGGGTAAAAAAATCACATTTTTGAGCTAAAAACTTAAGAAAATCAAGATTTATTAATTTCTTTCATCCTTTTTATCACTGTCACCACAACAAGGATTGCTTGAACCTCTTTATGCAATGTATGCACCTATATCAATAACAAAAGGATACATAAAATAGTTGTAATATTTTTAATTAAAGAATTTTTATTAAAAAAATAATTCCTCCGCTTAATTTGCAAGCAACAAAATGCTTTTCGGCCTAGAAAGCATCCCTGCCACCAAGTTGAACTATTTACTTCTATTTGGTTCAACAATTTTATATGTATGTTCTTGTATATTTGATAGTTGTTAAGAAACCTTATTTGAGGGCACTGCACTTGCACACTCTGCATTATGCAGTGGTCCTCGGCCTTCATCTGCCTTTATTCTATTACTTGATGGTAACTGCTAACCACCTATTAGATATTATTATGCAATAAATTATACTGTTGTATACTATATATATATATATAGTATATAGTAATATATAAATAAATAAATCATAAGCATTATTAAATCGCTATCTCCTGGCTTAGGGGGAAGCGATCTTTTGATATGCACTCATTACCGCGTTAGGGCGAAATATTGCCTTCTCCCCTAACGCCTCCCTTTGTATTGAGATTTATTCGTACAAGATTGAATATTAATTCATGCAATGCAGGATATCCCTTATAGAACAAGGATATGAATATTAATTAATTTAATAAATACTCTAAAGAGCTCATTATAACTAATGAATTATTAATCCTTCCCCCTAACGACTCTATTAGCGAAATATATAAATGTCCTATATATTCGGTATCAACATTTATGCTTGATGTTGGATAAAAACAAAATATGAATAGAATATAATATTTCAACCACACCATCATTTCTTAATCTCATGTATTTATCCTTCCAAATAAAGATGGTGGTTGTTTTTTGTTGTACTCGAGGGGTGGGGCAACTTGACAACTAAAGCCCTTTTCAAAGCTCGGCCACTCCGTTAATTGACATCCCCACTATCAGTGGCAAAGCACTTCCCCACTATCTTGGCACGTGACATTGCCCACGTCACTCCTGTTCCCATATTAAAGGCACTAGCACTGATTGGCTTTTGACCAGAATACATACTCACTCAAAAAAATCAGACATTGGGAACAAGCAATGCCTGTGCTAATAATAATTAGCTGTGTAAATGGGAACAGTGAGTAGAATCTACCTAAATTACAAAAGCTACCATTTATGACGATGATTAGACAAGTTGAGTGTCTGTACAGACTCTCTCACAAGCAAGGGAGACGAATTCTAAACAGTGCATTCATAGACCATCCCAATCCTCCTTCAGCACGACTATGGGTTGTCTATATGATGCATTCATACTGTAGTGTCCCAAGACTATGGGTTCATATACTGACTTGCACGTTCTCGTTCTATGAGAATAACTATAGTTTTGAGTAATAACTTCTGCCATGGCACACGCCCACTCTTTGGCTTGTTGCGTGGTACTTGATCTACGTCAAACCTGGTGGTTCCCGTTTTAGCGGGTAAGCTGGCGTACCTCATAACTTGGCCAAGAAATTATTACTCAGAACTACATTACTGGCAATTATGCATTGATAGCCATAATCAAATGCCCAGAGGAATTTTTCAACCTCTGCACAGAGGGGCTGAGAGACATGGTCCTCGGTTAGAGTATTCGCTCTTTGTGCAGCAGGTCCTTGGTTCTAGTCCCGGCAGGGTCACTTGCTGGGATTTAATTGGATATAAAGTTCTGAATTTGATTTGTAGAAGAACTGGAATTCTGCTCTCACCATGGTTTCCAGTTGGACTTGGTCAAAATGAACAACCACATAGAAATACATGCCAATCCTTCCAGAGGGGACGTTAGCTGTCAGTCCCATTTGCATGGAGAATCATGCCTGTACAGCATCGCAGCCATTTGGAGAAGAGTATGGTGAAACCCCTGGCTGTCGCAGGTTGTCTGGAACCCTGAGCATCACTGGAAAGCATGTCTGAAACAAACTGAATGGATCTACCCAGGTGCTAAATAAGACTAAAATAAAATGAAATAAATCAAGGGCATTATATGTGAAATGCTCTGTAATTTGTGATTGTAGCAGTCAATGCGGCTATAAATAAAGAGTTAATTCAAATTCGAAGATTATTTCAAAGACATAGCCTACTTTAATTCAAACGATTTGATATAATTGATTTCAATTTGTGGAGCAGATAGGCATGCGAAGATCAATGATAAGCCTTCAAGCAATAAGTGCTAAAATAATCGTGTAAAGATCTTCTATATACCTATACCTTATCCAGAATCCTCCTCGAGCTACACTGACTATATGCCAAACGCTTGTGCTATAGTCAAGTGCAGCTTAAGGGATTCTGAGCAAACCGCAACCCATGGCATGTGCAAGGAAAATAATAATGGGACACGTCACAGTTACATACCATGCATGATTGCACCAAAACGGTAACCACATTAGTAATTGCCCCATTCCTAACACACAGATGTTCACACCTCTACTGGCCATAAACTCATCAGAAAATAAATCACTAACACAGTGAATCATTGTTCATCTGGCTGGATCGGTGGGTAGGGCAAGGGTGGGAGGTGAAGTACCCCTGTGCAGGGCTAGGAATGTCACAACACACATAGAAAAATCCATCCCGTACTATACAATGGGTTTGTCTTCACCAAGAGATATCAATTAAAAGCTAGATTGGAAGCCTCTGACCCCAAACAAAACATCTTCCTACAAAGTACTATGCAAAGTGTACACAAAAATTGTCAAAGAGTACTATTTTCTCTACTCTTAACACATATTTTTTCATACCTGGCAGCTGCTGACTATGCACATGTGTCATTATGTTTGGCAAGTATGAGATGAACACAACAATTATTGCAAATCTGAGGGCTGTACTCATGCTCACGTTTTATCCAGGCAAGTCAACATGGGGGTTGGGCAATTTTTTCTGTGGAGAAGGTTAAATGGAAATTTTAAGATTTTTTCTTTTCTTACATATTTGCTTTTTGCATAGTTAATGGTTAAATGTACTTTTTTCCGACGTCTTTGGGACCCTCCTGATTTACCCGGATGTAGTTCATTTTGATATCAGATGAAAGGCTGTATTTTTCTCATTATCTCCTGAAAATTTTCAGTTGTCAATTCCATTTAGTTTTCTCAAGATAGAGATAAAATACCATTTTTAATGGTTAACCATCATATTAGCACAGTAGGATAGGGCGTTCACTTTGCACTATCGCATCTAGCATCAAACCGCAGTTTGTTTCCCACGGTACTTGATGGTCAGTGTGTAACAGGTGTCCAGCTCCTCATATCAAGTAGAGAACCTGATAGACAAACTCGAACAAGCACCTTTAAGATTATTGGCAATTTTCAAAGTCTTATGCTGGGGTTCCTTTACGTCGGGGCTCACCCATGGAACGACAATTAATTTCAAAATATGTTTAAAGTTCAGGCCACTTTTACCCAGCCATGTCGCCATCTAGCGTTTTATAATATCTGGACCCTCAATTTAAATTGGTCATGTTGGCAAATTTGGAAGATAAGGCAGACTGGTTTGATGATTCCTTCAAAATACCATTATGTTCTCTTATGAACACCCCGGGGACATTGCATTTATCAAAAGGGGGCATTTATTCTAGGGTAATTTTTCGTACTATAATTTTCAATAAAACATTGTCAGCACACTCTAGTAACATAACCATCACCCTCAAGGTGCTCCTTACATTAAAAGGATATCGTGTTCCAATGTTTCAATATGGTCGCATACACAGACAAAAGCTGCTATTTCGCTGTTAAAATGCATTGCTTATGCTCAAATTGAGGTAAACAGCTGAATCTGCACTTATAAAAAAGTATCACTGTTATAATTTGGCAGTCTACTAGATGGGTTGTAAATGAATTGGCGAGTTTCAGGCCATCCTTTGCCAATCAAATGCATTGTTCGTTCCAGTAGTGCCTGTGTTATATTTTCCTGATTTTAGCAACTTTTTCAAAGAAAAATATAGGGGTGTTTATTTGAGGGTGTTTTTTCTTTTTATTGTATATAGTTGTGAGGGGTATTTATTAAAGGGGGACATTTTAATAGAATATATGGTAAGTTACACTCTTCCCAACTGCAATGGCCATAGTTTGAGAATTAAATATAAATACAGAAAGATTTTGATGAGATAGGTGGCCCATTTGGTTGTGCAAGGTGCTATTATTTATGTCTGTGAAACTACAAATTCATCAAGGGACTACTGTTTATTCCTTGTAACTGGGTTTCAAAATTGGAACTCTTCACAAAGATTTCTACATTTTGTTTAAAAAATATAAATGCATATTCCTCTGCAGATTACGGTAAGTCCCTGGCTTGGTAGAAAAGAATATATCCTGAATCGGATGTCTTCTGTACTTCTGTTGCTAGACCATAGAATTCTTCTATGTTGGATACATCAATTTTCTGCCGATAGAATTGAGAAAGAAGAAACAACATAAATAATGTTTGAATGAAACTTATCTGTATTGGTATACATTGCTCTCATTTGACAATTGTTGCTCAATATAAATGTAGTAGTAAATCCAAAGTTTTAAATCAGGTTTAGTCCCC
>JAMKCH010006936.1:0-37175 GCA_023653785.1 Ophioderma brevispina
CATACAAACAATTTGAGACTAGTTTCAACATCACCACCAAATTCAGAGCACTCTTGAAGATTAACTCCCTGGATTGACCTTGAACCCGTTTTTGAGCCCTTATCCTAACCTCATGTCCCAGACGAATAAGTTGGTGTAGGTTTTCCAAAACAAGCAACTATAGCCAGGTTTGCTCACAAGCGTAAACTGTCGCCGACAACTAACTGCTTTTCATGTTGATCATTATTTTTCGCAAGCACTACCTCTTAAAGGTACAGTAACATAGAAGACCAATCTCCCCATCTCCGAACCCAATCTCGTCCCAACTACACAAACCACATTTCTTTCAAATCGGCTAAAGACTTGTTAATAGTAAAATTTAACACTTTTGTACCATCCTGTCCTGCGAATTTTCCCCGTCCATAAGCAACAGCTCATCAAATTTAACAAAATCAGGCCTGTTTATGTTTAAGCGACACAACCACTTTCAGATCGCGATCATAGTCGCCGACCTTAACACGACAGCAAAAGTTTTGACATATTCGGTCAGATTGCAAGTCGGCAAATTCGACTTATTTTCTGCGGTTGTTCGAATGTGTACCCCGCGGATGTAACATTTTTCTAGTTGCTTGCATCTCTCTTCTTCCCCGCAAAAAAAAAAAAAAAAAAAAAAATCGGCAGATTTTTATTTTTTTTGCTGAAAACCCCTTCAGACAGGCTGGTGCTGCTGGGCCATGTTCGAAAATCGCAGGGAGGTTTTTCCATGTGTAGTTTGGGCACGTTGTACCTGTCCTGTACATCTTTTGCAGCTTACTGCTTATTTGCTAAAAAACACTTTCAACTGCTCACCGACTGGTGCCGATTGGCACATTTTTTTGAAAATTGAATACTTTCTTTTTTGGGGGGGGGGGGCAAGGTCTTTGACATGTCTTATAAGTCTTCATCATTCTTGTGTGGTCGGACATGTGGCAAATTGGCAATTTGTTGGAAAGTGGTCGGCATGAATGTGCTTCAAGCGGGAGAGAAGATGAAAGCCATTGGAACATGTTAATTCGGCGAATATTGTCGGCGACAGATGATAAAGACTTTGCTCATGACAACAACATGTCCAAATTGTGTTGTCGTGTTAAGGTATGCGACTGATCGCGGACTGAAAAGGTGGCGCCACCGTTTAAAAGACTATGCTTGACCTTGTTGACATTATGATTTGTGGCTACTGCTCGGCGATTCAGCATCTCTTGTGTTGTTGAAGGCGGGGAAATCGCAGATTAGTTATCCTGGTCTGAATAAAGAATGGTCAATATTGCCAAATTGAACAAGCTGTAGGCCGATTTTGCGGCTTGCACTGTAAATTTCTGGGCATCAACAACTTTGGCGATCAATCGGCGAGCAGTCTTTGCAGCAACATGTCACAACATGTGCTCCTGTCAAGGGGTCGGCGACTGAATTCGGGAATTGAACAAGTGGAGTCGTCAATTAAACATGCTTGATCTTGTTTTGATTTATGTATGCTGTCTCTGACTTCTAGGCTTTTTTTCTTCCATCAGCTTCTCTTTTCTTTATCGGCGGTGATTAAAAATTAAATTTTGCAATGTATTACCAAGGCGGTGGCTGATTTTGAAAATGCTGTGGTCTTGTGGTAGGTTGGTAGAAGAGGTTTTGGGTCGGGAGCTGTCTGTCTTCTGTGTGACTGTATCTTTACACGAGTGTGTGGCGATCAATGCGACGCCATCTACTTAGGAGCAACCTTTTACCCAATTCAGACTGTGTCATGTGTATGACACTAGTACTTCTATTGCGTCAGGAACATAGCATTCTGCTAGGGTCATACTCACGTTTGAAAGGGCATAGTCAATAAATTTTACACATCATGCATATATTTCTTTTTTTATTATATTTGGTTAAAACTAAGTCACGAGACTGGAATATGTCCCATGCAATACGGCGTTACACTTGGCGATTAAATTAAACTCTCGCGGTGGACATTTCAATAGTGCACTAGATCACCTATACAAATTAAAGGCTGACTCAGAGAATTTCGAAATATACTTTTTGTATTTGGCATTAATTACTATTTAACTAGTCTAGAGTAAAGAATAGTCCCGAACTGCTTATTCCAAAGTTTGAGATGCATCGGATTTTTCGTTTTTGGTGGAAGAAAACATCATGTTCTAGTATACCAGTGAGGGGGATCCTGGTGGTGTATAACAACAATTCCTGATCCGGAAATTTTAAACAAAGTTGCGGTATTGGCCATTTTGTGACCCGGGTCACAGTGACCTACCCTATGTGACCCACCCCAATCGGGAACTTTAATGTCTCGATTGTGTACTATTCCGATAGGTCGATTGTCGTGGGCGTATATCGTTCATGTTAGTCTCGTTCACAATCAAGTCTTCTGTAGTATCGTATTGAAACGCTAAAATTTATCGTCGTCGTCTTGAACATGTTTGAAGTGGCAGAAAGAACACTATATGAGACTAAACTTTCTAGCGTAAATCATCATCATTAATGGCGAGTGGAAGTCAAACGGCCAGCTGTAACGGGAGTGAGTCATTTGCCCCAGTCATTGGGCTGTTTGTTGTGGGTATTGATGTCTTTTTTCAGTTTCTTCCGAATAAATTAAAAAAGATCGGCCCTTTTGTGTTTGGTTTTTTAAGCTTGACATTTTAGATCAAACAAGAGGGAATTAATTCAATACGGTCGAGTCCAAATTCGGCCGCCGCCCTTGGCGGCCCCTGCCTTTGATTGATCGCACGGCACTTTTCCGATTCCAAAGAGGTACGGGGGACAACGCTATGATGTTTCGAGCTACACATTGGCTACACATTAAATTGTTTTGTCATTGCTAAAATATTTTTTTGTTTGTTTGTTTTTAAATTTTAAAAAGTGCCGGCTTATGAAATGGCAATGTCCCACTGTACGGCCCGCTGTACTATAGGCTAGACAGGTCTGCATCTCATCTGTTGCTTGTGTCGATTTTTGGCCCTAGATAATTGCCCTGGACCATGATGTCCAGACCATATTGAATATGGTCCTGGCCATAATTATTTGGGGAAATATTCTAAGTCAAACAAGGCGCCAGGAGCATATTTCCTATCGGCTCCTGGAGCATGTGCATTTAAATTGCTTCCAGGAGCATAAATGCTATATGCTCAATGGAGCATAAAATAATCTGGAAAAAATATTCTAGTCAAATCTCTTCCAGGAGCATATTTGCCATATGCATCTGGGCCCCCATGTGGCATTCCAAATTTCAATGCTCCAGGACCATCTGTCCAGGACCATATTTGAATATGGTCCTGGACATAAATATTCATCTGGGTAATATTCTAAGTCAAACATGCTCAGGAGCATAGTTTCTATCGCTCCTGGAGCATGTGCATTTAATATGCTCCAGGAGCAGAGATGCTATATGCTAATGGAGCATAAAATAATCTGGAAAAAAACAAAAATTTCTAAGTCAAATACTGCTACAGGAGCATATTTGCCCCCATTTATGCATTCTGGGGCATGTGCATTCAAATTCAAATGCTCCAGGACCATATGAACCAGGACCATATTGATTTGGGCAATTTAAGCTCATTAACATCATTGATATTTGAAAAAAAAACAATAAAATACAAAGGCCCCAAAATTGAGCATATCAGGAAAGCGGGTAGGTTATGCATTGGTTCCATTGAATTTAACTTATGCATAGCCATGGTTAGAGTTTTTTTTTTAAATTCCTGAATTTCCTCTAATTTGATAACATAAATTATCTTTTGAAAAAGAATTATGTAAATGAGGGCAAAATTTCAACAGCTTCCGCTGGACCCCAGTGAAAAACTATGTCCATTAACACCCCCGGAACCCCATTAAAGCGTTTCCAATTAATTAATTGATCTCAAGTAGTGAATGGATTTATTCATTGCTGATGGCCCCTTGATGGAAACTAAATTAGAATAGTTAAAACCCCGAATGAAATAGTTTAAACGGCATCGGGCCAAATTGTAAAAAGTTAATGTCTAAATCAAATTTTTTTAAAAAAAGTTAATGCATATGCGGTAAAATATAGTTTATGAGAGTTACACACGCTTGCGAAAAATGGGTTTCCGATGGCTAAACTTTTGATTGTATACCGCTCAACCCTATTGTACAGATCATACCTTGTTAGCTACCAACCCGGGCTAATCGAGAATTTTAATGTCTCGATTGGGGTGGGTCACAGAGGGTACGGCGTCACAGTGACCCGGGTCCAAAATGGAAATACGACAAAGCTTGTGATTTTCCGATCTAAGGACTTCGATTTGAGTGAGAAACTATCAAACAGTGATTGATATGGTCAAGCATCATGTATATGCACAACTACGATTTCTTTGAAAATGAGGGCGCCCCATATGCAAAATCTCTCGACCACGTCAGCCTTCAGTAGAGTCTCGGGTCCAACAGGTGACATGTATTGTAGTCAAGGTAACCACTGTATCTCTATACAAGGATTGGAAACCTGGGCTCGTAATTGAAGCACGACCGGTCATAATGGTCATCCAAAAAAGAGCACAAGCAGGTGTGGGTTAAGAGCGGCATAGGCATTTAGACAAAATTTGTTCCCATTGAAATGTGTATAAGAGACTAACAGGATACAGAATCAAGCAATTCAGTTGAGTCATTGTAATTTGCGCGTATGGGATGGCAGTCTCTAAAATGTGCACCAGGGATACAACTTCTGTTAAACAGTTGTCTCTGGAATGCTATTATGTTCGGTAGGACCAAAGATGTCCGCCCGTCTGACCCTCCATTCATTCTATTAAGTAATATACAATTACTGGTGTGTAGCCACTCCATTGTTTAAGAGATCAGTTGCATGTAACATACCAGAGGAGATATGAGCTATTCCACAGGTAATGGAAGTATTATGTCCCACGCTACACGGATAGTAGGGGACTTGTAGTGAACAGATCTTAGGTGATGGTGCAAATCCGGATAAAAATGTGAATTTTGTACACAAAGTACTATACAGTGATAATCAAAAAAAAAATTGGATGGAAGCACTTGCCACACCCCTTTCATGGCCCCAGCTTGGGATTCAAGGTTACACAGGGGTTAAAATTTGTAAATGTTCCGATTGTGTTGAAAAACACAACATGACTATCGTCTGGTTACAAAGATTCCAAAACGGTATAGTTATACTACCTGTGATTATAGTTTTGGAATTATGGGGTATTAAAAAAACTGTAAAAATGGTAAAAAAGGCAATTTTGTTTGTACAGGGGTCAAAATTAAAGGTTGCTCCAATTGTTGGAAAATGTGCGTTCAAATTGTGGTTTAGCTCATAGAATGACATATAGGAGTAAGTTTTGACTATCTTAAGGGTTTGATTATTAACCAAAATGGCGGAGAGAATATAAAGGCAAAAGCTTGGCAGCTATTGGATTCTATTGACCTGTGATCTATTTTGTTGGGTAACGTGAAAACTAAGATAACAGATAAGGCAAACTCTCCTATTCAAGATTTTATGCTAGGGAAACAATTGGCACCACATATTAACTGCAATCAAAGCCAACTTTTAACTTTTGACCATTACAACCAAAATTGACTTTTTCACCATTTTTACAGTTTTTTACCACCATAACTCCGAAACTATAATACATAGATAGTGCAGTGAAGTGTAAATAAAATAATTTACTGGGTGGGGGGCCAACATTTAATTGACCCAAAAAGTATGGAAATAATTTACTGGGTTCCACTTTATTTTCCAGAATTCCTCAACCAAATTTAGTAGTAAAGTAAATCCAAAGTTTTATATCCGGTTTTGTCCCCGTAAATGTGGGTGGCCGGATTCACCTCATCAAAACACATGAGGAACATTTCCATTTTCCACACAAACTTTTTTACTATTTAGAATGCTTAGCAATGTTTTACTACACTGAGTGAATAATCCCCAACTCCGTCCTTATGTAGATTTGGTTAATGCGTCTCTATGGGCTGATTATATAGAAAACCAGTTCAAAATAATGGTTTTTGTTTTTCTTTCTATTTGTTTGTTGAATAAACGTTTCAACATTCTCGAGTTTTTCTACAACCACTCACATTTAGAAGAAAAGTTTGTATCCTCAAAGTCTCCTCTGTTCTCTTTAATGTTTATAAAGGGTTCGATTATGGTGGATTGAGTGCATAACTATGAAATCACTAAGACCGTACCTTCAATGGTACTCATCACATGCTTTGTGCAGACCTTCCCATGACAATGTGAACTCATACAGCTTAACAAATCATGGGTATTTTCAAACATTAGATATAAGAGTTTGAAGAATGTATTCTTTTATGAAGAAATATTGGTTTCAGTCCAGGTTTTTCTTTGTACCTGCCTACAGGTATCCTGTAAACATACTACCTGTCCCAGGCCGAGTCGTCGGCGCTAAACCGACTCCCCCATCGGAGTTGTAAGGATCTGGGGAGGGTAGCTGGTTTACCCTGTAGGATGAAAAAGATCTACCTACAAAGGCGTCAAGCTCTGAGGACTAACGGCGGGCCATCCATCACATGCTGCCTGCATGTTGGGCAAAGTTGCCCAAGTCTAGGCCCACGGCCGATAACTGTGGATTGACGTATCAGGAAGTGCAGCCAGTCAATTATCTTTTGGCTCCAATAAATCTTAACACAGCAGTATTGCTGAGTGTAAGGTTAATCCGGCCACCCTGTTTACGGGGACAACCCGGATTTAAAACTTTGGTCTAACTAACTAACACTAACTATGAGTTAGCTCTAAGAGTATATTTAACGGTATCACTTTTCCATACAAATCAAAATAGACCGTAATATAATTGTAGTGCCAGTTACATTTGTCATTTTTTAAATAATAATCTAAAAAACAAAAGTGGATTAAGCCTTTTTGGAATGAGCTCTTCATATTATATAGCACAGTGTGGCATTTTATTTCAGATAATTTGTATTCTAAAATTAACTTAGTGTCATAAATAAGGCTTTCTACTCATTTGGTATGAATCTGGTGTGTTTGTTCAGATACCTAAATTTCATTATAAAATTTGATTTGATTGAAATATGGCATATTTTTTTTGACTCAAACATTTATTTTTTCATTCGGAATTCACAAATTTATTATTTTTTTTTTATTTTTACTATAAACAAATTAATCCACAAGAGTCCGACACAAATTCAACACAAAGTACAAAAATGGCAAAAACAAAATCATCATCGCAGACTAACACGCTTCTGATGTTCCACTAAACATCGCTCAAATGACAATATAGTAGTTTGCAATTGAAACAATAAAAAATGATACAATACCCGCATTATTGACATCATGCAATATATTAATTAGTGCCAGCAATATGTATCTCTTTCTACACTTTTTTTTTTATTCATCCATGAATTTAACTTTGACTGCAAATTAACTGTCTGCCCCTTCCGCAGCGGAGTGAGCCTTTATCAGTGTCAGTCCACTTAACATCAATGCAATATTAAGGCCCGTTTGCTCCGTACTCCATTAGATCAATCCCAGTGCCTTTCATACTAATTTTCATTGTGAAGATATGCTATTGCTGTCTCAGTAGCTTAGTTCTTTATTTGGAGGATCAGCTTTTTGGTATAAAGCAGATAGTATTTTTAAGTTATACTAGAGTGATGATTACCAAAACAAAAAATGAACAAAAACAAATATTGTTTCAAATAGTCATTTGAATTTTGGAGCCATTTAACTGCATTTTTGTTTTTTTTATTTGGAATTCAGGAATTGTTCTTTTTGGCCAAATATGCCGAGATATTATTACTTTTTAATAGAGGTGAAACATGATTTACAACTAGTTTGACTTAACGTTTGGTAAGGGGGGGAAACAAAAAAAAAACGTGGGGGGGGGGGGGGGGGGGGGGGGGGGGGGGGGGGGGGGTTGTGGGGGGGGGGGGGGGGGGGGGGGGGGGGGTGGGGGGGGGGGGGGGGGGGGGGGGGGGGGGGTTGAACGGGGGGGGGGTGTGGTGTGGGGGTTTTTTTTTTTGGTTGTTTTTTTGGCTGTTTTTGTTTTTTTGTTTTTTTTCCCCCCTTTTTTTTTGTTTTTTTTTGTGTTTTGTGTTTTGGTGGGGTTATTTTGGGTGGGGGGGAGGGGGGGTTGTGTTACCATTTTCCATTTTTTTGTTCCCCACCCCCCTTTTTCCCCCCCTTTTTTTTTTGGTTTGTGGTTTGTTTTTTTTTTGTGTTTGTTTTGTTGGTGTTTGTTCTTGGGGGGGGGGGTTTTTTCTTGTGGGGTGTGATGTGTTTTTGTTTGGGGGTTTTTTTTTTTCTTGTTTTTGGTGGTTTACTTTTGGTTGTGTTTATTTCACTTTTTTCTTTGTTTTTTTTGATTTGGGTTGGGGGGGTTCCCCCCTTTTGGACTCCCCCCCTTTTTCTTTCTTTGTTTTTTGTTAATTTTTTGTGGGTTTGGGGTTTGTTTTTTTTTTCTTTTTTTTTTTTTTTGTTTTCCCCCCTGGGGTTGTTTTTTTTTTTTTTTGTTGGTGGGGGTTTCGGGAAAAACAAATTCCTCCCATCCCCCCCTCCTCCCCGTGATTTGCATTGGGTTTTTAAGCTTACTTACTATCAAACAAACTACGTTTTATTTGGACTTGTATGTTGTAATTTGTATTTTATTGTTTCATTCCACTTGCCCCCAGAGTCACAAGGTGATCATTATTGGATTATACACACACACAGGCAGGAATTTCAGCATTCCAATCATTGCTTAACAATACCTCCTGTCTTGGTGTCCTTTAAGGATGTGATCTTCATTTAATTAATAGGCCGTAGTAAACTTTGTCACTCCAAATACCCTGAATACCATAATTGGCGTTTGGGGTGTAGAGTCAGCACACCGCCTAGTCAGGATTTTTTAAATTGTTAGTGATTGTTTTAATTAGGCAAAACAAAAACAAGTTTTGGTCTCAGAAAAATATGAACAATGCTATGCAAAATGCATTTTTTTTTTTTTTTAAAGAAAAATGCTAATGCGAAATGCGTTTTTTCTTTTTTTTTAAATCATTTTTTGGCCACTTTTTTCAATTTTTTCGGCCGCTTCGCGGCTGAATTTTCATTTTTTTTCTGAATTTTTTTTTAAAAAAAAATTTCGAGTAAACCTAAAAAAAAAAATTATGCGTGTCAAAACCAATTTTAAACAGATGCGCCCGGCCTGAGACAACTTGGTTTGTTTCTGGCCTTAGCATCATGGATTTAACCGCAATACTCAACTTCATTACTATATTTTTTTTGCCAGATATTTACTGGTGGGTCAATAATGAACTGGGGGGCCATTTGGGTCATTGGGCAGACTGAATTGACTGGGTGGGCCAAATAATTAAACTGGTTGGCCATGGCCCCCCAGTTTCTATGTTAATTTACCTCCTGAGATAGTGTAAACTAACCTTTTTGGAATCCTTGTGACCAGACAAAACACCATGGTGTGCTTTTTAACACTTCAGAACATTTTAAATTTTTTTGAACCCTGTATAACCTTGAAATTAAAGCTGGGGGCCATTAAGGGGGGTTGGCAGTCTTCCATCAATTTTTATGATTATCAATGCCTAAAGTACTTGTGTGCAAAATCCACAATTTTATCCGGAAGCGCACACTCACACTACAGTCCCCTGCTAGTCTTGTATAAACGGAATTTACTCAAAATGAATGTTTAATTGATCGTTGCAGGACAAATCCGATTATGAGTGGCGGAACTGAAGGAGCACATGTGACTCTAAAGTTTTGTACTTATTTTGTGGCTACTTTAGTCTTGGTGAGAATCGTAGATTCGTATTGTCCGCAGGTATATTGTATAACTATTTGCAAATCGACGAGAGAAACTCTCTTTTTTCTTGGGTTTTATTTTCAGTCTTAAAGGTGGCAATGAGAGATCTCAAGTTGACCATTTTCGTGGGATATTAGTGATTTCATATAGCTTAGCATGCAATAGATTCCCTACATTTTATTTTGCTCCAAAATAACTTAAATGAAAACAAAATGGGACTTGTTATAATGCTCACATTTTCAATAAAAACATAGGTGAATTTCGTATTGCTTCTTAGGAAATTAGAAATTTCGCAATTTGTGTGACCAAAGAAACAGTTTCTCATCTGAATCTTTCAGGTGGGGATATTTTGATAGAAAGCTTTGACACCAGTGCAAAAATCAGAATTTTCACATTTTTAGGACACCTTTTATTTGAAGTGCTTGTTGCACCTTTACCTTTCAAAAATGAGTTAATCGCGATCTTGGCCCCAATCCGTCAGTGTTACTATTTAAACCACTGCCGCAATGCTTAGATTATGCTTACATGAAAAAAAATGACGTCACCCAGCCTGTGAGCTGAAATTATTTGGCTGTTTTATGGCCAACTGTCATGTGGACAGACCCGAGGTTATCTCGATATTGAACACCATTCATTAAAATCCAGTTTTATGTTGTATTTTTGCCAGCTTCGCAAACTGTTCATCCTATCATCGGCTTGATATCTGTTTGTATCCTAATGCATTGGAAGCTGGTCTATTCTTTGTTGGACACACAGCATTGGCATACATCGGGGCTCTTACTAGGAGAAAATGGGTGATTTGGCCTGGTTGTCGTGATACAGATCGGTACCATCTTTGCTAATCTTCCATTTTACCAATGGCAATTATGAAAAAAGAGTATTTTCTTGTGCCTGAGCAATCACTAAATAACTCTGCAGTCTCTGCACTGTTTTTCAGTTTTTAACCTTTATATTTGTTCTCACATAATGTATTGAATTTATACTTGGAAGACAATACGACAATAGCCACATATTGGAACAATTTTTATTCTTCGTTTGTATTTTATTTATAGAGTTGGTTTATTTTTGTTGCTTTGTATACAATTATTGTACATACGCATAGTTTGGTAACAAATGAGGGCGCTATTTTATATTTCACATTTATTTACTACTCATTTTTACTCATTTTTGACTTCTTGTAAATTTCAATAACACATTTGTAGAAAATTCCCATCTTTATTTTACAGATTTAGGCGTTAAACAAAAAACATGACAGTTATGATTTTTTTTTTTTTTTTTTTCCTGAGACCCTTTAGAACTTCCGAAATGGGCAAGCCCCCCCCCCCCCCCCCTTGGGAATGGGTTTCCAGATAAAGACGCCATCATCTTCCACTTTTTCGTTACAATGATATAGTTTACAAACATCAAACAAGCTTGGCTGACCATAACCGAAGTTTTCTGGTATTACCCCCTGAAAAACCAAACAAACATTGTTGATGTTTTCATACAGTTTAGTTAAAAATCTAACATTTCACACAGCCCTGACGTTTTCCTACGACGAGTTAAGTCTATTAAGTTAAGGCTCCACGGCTATTTGTATTTCACTACAGACCATTAAACTATTTTTCACTTTGAAAAATAGAAACACACAACACCGAACCACTCATCTTTCTAATTGTAAAAAGAGTGAAAAATCACTTTTTCAAGGAGTGATTCTAGGGACCAGTCTTTCGTTTTGGAGTTACATTTTATTTCTTTAAAGATCGGAATTTTATTTAAGATTACTCTCATGCGATAATTGTCACTCTCATCAAGAGTGGAGATTGACAGCAGTTCAACTCTCAAAAGAGGGAAATTTAACTGGTTCCATATAGTCACTCCTGGAAGAGTGATTTCAACGATTTTTACATTTAAGAGTAAATATTGAAAGTATCAATAGACAAGATAGCACAAGACAAGCGATTAGCCACCGGCAACGCCACCGTTCACGTGAACAAAACACTGTGTGAGTAATTATCGCCGACTCATTGAGTTGACTCTTACCACGTAGTTTCACCTTTCTTACGTTATTTGTACTATGGAGTCCCCAGTACTATAGCTCCCCCCCCCCCCGACCATATTGCTTTCACATAGGATTATCAAGTGAAGGAGTCCGGAACGAGAGGTGGTGTTTGGCTGCTTCCTTCGCCGCATCTTATTTTAGATCATTTATTCCAGATGCCCTAACAACACCATTGAAATCAATTGCCTACATACATTTTATGTAATCGAAATTATAAAATCTGCTAAGCGAGTGACAATACATTTGTAAAACATGTAAGTCAGATAACTGGGTGGCTTAATCTACATCTACACCCAGATGGTTACTCATAAGTTTTACTTTCCAGAATAACTTTATCACCAAATCGGGTGCAGACCCTAACTCCATCCCCCCGATGTCTACTCTCTTAAGGACAATGTTATACAATTTACAATGGGGTGGGTAGACCCTAACGCCCCCCGAGTCCACTCTTAAGGCTATAAATTAAAATCAAAATCCCAATTTTTGCGTGGCACAATTGAACAAAACTGAGGGAATCTCCTAACCCAATGCCATTGCTACTGAACCATAAACTTCCATAACTTTAGCAGTTGAACTAGAATTTAACCCACAATCATAACTTTGATACACTATAGGGCATCTAAGCATATTAAGCAGCTATTTTTAATTAATAAAGTATCAGTAGCAGGTGGAAAACCTTTACGGCAACTCCCAAGGGTCTACTTGTAGAGTTACTTAATTCTTACTCAATATAATCTAGAAATCTTGAATCAAATGGAGGTCAGACAGGGAAGTGGTCATACTGTACCATCTCACAGAGGGGGATTTACTCTGGCTGATACTGCCTCATTATACAAATCACAGAAGATTAGAATTTATACAAAATGTTAGAAGAATGCATCCCTATTAAAGTTAGAAGAGGCATGTAGTAGGGGCCAAAGGCACTCAAAACCGCCAGCCAATGCCAAAGATGCATAAGCAAAAGCATCATGGGAGGGAAGGGTGGGTTTTAGATTAGAATAGCATGACTGATCAGATGCGAAGCGAAAGAGCAATTAGCAATGATACGAACAATGAGTTCAAATCAACAACCACGATGACGAAAGCAGTGGCGCAGGCATCTGAATACCAGAAAGCGGTCAGTGACAACACGCAACTTTGAACGTTGCCAGACCAAAACAATTACTCCTCCTTGATAAAGGTCGTTTATATTTTTAGCTCGATCCTTTTGGGGATTTCGCCATATAAACGGAATTAAAATTACTACTACGACATAGTTAGACTGAAAATCTCCTTATTGCCTTTGAAAAAGTTATACTTTACAGAGCGAATATAAACAGAAAGAAGTGGTTCTTTCAATAGCCATCAGTAGTATTTACAAATAATTAGATTTACCGTCGGAACTACAGGTACTGTTTCTTGAATTAAAATTAAAATATTGTCTTTCTTTACCTCTTTTCAGAAAAGCTACATTCCTGACATAAAATTACCGCCGTTGCCCATCTTGCCTCAGTATGCTAAGGTTTGTTAGTTTCGGCCTCGAGCGCTGCAGCAACAACAGTGTGACAAAAGATGCTGGGATGCTGGACTATTGCTCTATAATTACATTTCTCTCTTTATTGTAGGCCCAGTTATAACATTTGACAAGTTTCAAGAACAGGTTTGTATATATTCCATAAAAGAGGGGATCAAAACTCCACTGGCGGTTGCTGGCCGGTTAAACAATGGTTGGTCTACAATGAACCTCCGATCAACCCACGGTTGAGTTTTTATGCCCCCTAAAATTTCTAATTAAATTACCTAACTATACTCTGTCCAGCTCGTCGAAGTATGAAGTAGCGACGCGGGCGTATACATTGTACCGACTTTCAGCACTCGCGTAGGAAAAGCACAAGCGCACTGCCAACTGAAAAGCGCACTGGGTATACGCGGGCGTCCTCACTTCATACTTCAGACAAGACAAAGTATATCATATACAAACAAACCATCAAGGCACTCTTATTTATTTGCTAGTCTTGATACTGTCAGCCTGCCAAATCATGGAAATTGCAACAATTAACCAGCCTCAAGCTGAGAAATCGGCACGCGACAAAATCGCCGCCCATTACGAACTATTTCCACAGAAACCCCTACCATTTTCCTGTAGAAAGATATGTATTCGGCCTGAAAAATCTGAATGATGTGATTAACATTTCTGATTTTCTAATATACTCCTTTAAGCAGGATTCAAACAGTGATATTTGCCGCCATTGCCACCATTTGGGAAATTCAGAACTTTTTGAGGTCAATTGAGAGACGTGAACGACTATCACTAATTTTAACCCCCCCCCAAAAAAAAATCCCTTTTTAAGTTGAGTTTTTAAAAGAGACACGAGAACAAGAAGCCACCCCCATTTTTTTACGAACCTGAGGTTTTTTTTTTTTTTGCCTATTTGGAATGCTAATATATTAGATCATACCTGAAGTGAATAAGACGAATCCGCCGTCTTTATGTAATAAGATGATAATTTAGTATTTTCTGTCGTGCACAGAAAATCAAAGCACGGTTTTCTATAGGGAGGATTATGATAGCGGGCAAGTTCAAAACAAAGTTTACGGGTTTCACTTCTTTGTCCCATACACCATCGAAACCCAGATCGAAACCTTCTCGGAAGGTGGTCTACAACCGACCAAGTGCAATTTATGAGAAATTCGTATTCTCAAAAAAAACCAATCTCCTCCTCCTGTCACTTTTATTGTGACCAGAGGGTACATACTGGTAACCAACCAGGCCATATTAGAGTCATAAACATTTTTGGTGTTGCTATATTTAGAAATGATAAGAAAATAACATTTCAAAAGTCTAGAAGTATAAGCAGCCAGGAACATGCATTTGCAGGGAGGCAATGTTTATACAGGGGGAATTATACAGTAAGGATAATTCTACTGGGCTCTATGATATCAACATTTTGGTCGTATCCTAAGGATTGAAAAGGGTAATAGTTGCCCTATCTGTGGGTTATATTTTAAAAGACATTGGCCAATAAAGGTTCATGGTCATCATGGGGTAACATTTTCAGAATGCTCCGATTTTTTTCAAATGACCCAAAATTCTTCATAGTCCCAACACAAAGAAACCTACTCCTATTGAAGCTGTACAAGGTTTTAATGTATGCGTAAATCTATTCTAGTCACCGACGCTAGTCACCGATGGCACTTCGCGCCTGAGCAGTACATTCCTATTTATGCAAATAATTAGAAGACTCTCGGCTATTTATAGGGCTCGATCAAGCCACGGCTGACTGACCTAAGTTTAAACATGGACCTAGTAGATAAGAGGACCCACAACGCTAAAACCAGAAAATTACCTAATTCAATAGATAAAACTGTGCACAACACTTTGTTAATTTCACCGGGATGTTGTGACCCCGGAATGTAGAGGTTTTTTAAGGTGCATTAGTACGCTCAGGTTTCATGTTGTTTTGGCAAGTTGTTTTCACCAAATAGAGGAGAAATTATTTCAGGACAAATTCCGAAAAAACCCCATCAAAATCCGTCATTCCTTTGTAGAGCTACGATTGTAGGAGCTTGCATTATGGGTGATTTTGTGCCTATTGTTAAAAATCTTTTTGTGAAAAAATATGAAAATGTGCCAATCATTTAGACTTGAGAAAAGGTGTTATTAAAGTTCAATGTACCTGTACACAAAAATATAACTTCTGAAATGGTGCCAAGCGTGCCCATCGTGTAATCTAGGCTCAAAAAAAACCCACCAAATGGAATATTTTAACTCCGGTTACGTTGTTGTTTACCGTTGTGCACGTTGATAGACAGAACCCCCATGCCAAGAAACTAATTCCAACTGTAATACTTATACCTAATTACAATTTATAAAGTAAATTATCCCTCGTCTTCCGAAGGGGGGGGTGTTACCGCTCTCTTCTATTCTTTTCGCCTACTAAAACCACATTTTCCGGTGTCAAATGGTTTAATGTAATTGCCAATGACATTTTATGCTCCGTTTCATGCACCCCCCAACTACTGAACTACTTAAACCAAAGTTTTAAATTCCGGTTATCCCCGTAACGGGGGTGGCCGGATTTCACCTCACGTTGCAGCAACCGCCCGGACTCCTTCCTCCACCGCACCCGACTCAATGCATCCTCCATTTCTAAACCAAACCCTCCCACTCTCCCCCTCTCACTGGTTTCTTCCATGTCTTCTTTGGACCTCCCCTCCTCCTCAAAACTCCCACCCGAACTCAAAAAGCCCTTCTTAACATGTGCCCGAATCCCTCCTCAACAACATGCCCATACAAACGTACACTATTCGCTTCGCCAATCGTCACCGCCCTCTCCAAGCCCAACATCCGCATCAAGTCTTCAGTCTTCTCGGATCCATCAACGTCACACCACACATCGCTCTCCTCATTGTCTCTCTGTCCTCCTCAATATCCCCATCTCACTTTATCAGACACCATGTCCCACTCCCACACAGCATCACCGAATCTCACACAACTCTTGTACACCATTTCTTTCATCTTCAAAGCATCTCTTTTCCTTGCAAACAAACTCCCAAAATTCCCTACAACTTCACCACCCATTACTCACTTCGCTGTCACAGTCCACCTCGCATCCACCACTAACCTTATCCCTAGGTATGTGAACTCCTTCACTGACTCCACCTCATCACACAAACTTTTCTCCTGTTCCACATCCCTCCAGCTCCCTTCTCACATTTCTCACACAAAATCTGTTGCCAAACTAGGGGTCACGCACTTCAGCTTTGTGCATCTCCCATGGATCCATTTCCCACATTCTCACACCCAACTGAATTGCTTTTATCTCTTCCCACACAACCCACATGGGTCTATCTTACTCGATACCACCTCCCTCGCCGCCACTCACCAGCACTTTTTTCTTTCCAAGGTTTACCTTCAGACCCCTTACTCTTCACACGCCTTTTCCATTTCCAAAACTTCTCCCTCGGTCCTCCAATGTCTCATTTCATTTTAAAACAAGTTCATCGCATACAACATCTCACGCAGCAAACCCTCCCTCGAAACTCTCCCCGTGACCACATCAGTCACAATTGCAAAAAATCAATGGCGCAAGTACAGAACCTTGATGCACACCCACCTTCACTCAACTCCTCGACAAATCAGACCCCACTCTAACTCTCGTTTTGGCTCCCTTCATACAAAATCATCAATGCTCTAACCAATACTTCTGGTATCTCTCTCTTCCTCATCGCCCACTCCATCACTTTCCTAGGTATCCTATCAAATGCCTTCTTCATGTCTACAAAACACATATACAGGTCTTCCCTTTAGCTAGATAGTCCTTATTGCAACCTCTTGAAAGAAACACTGCATCTATCGTTTCCTTCCCTGGCAGAACCCGAATTGCATATCATCCACTTCCACTATCTTCGAATCTCTTCTCCAGAACCCTCTCCACAATCTCAGGCATCTTGCTCTAACAACTTCACACCCTATATGCACACACATCTCATTGCATCCCCTTTCCCTTTAAAAATTGGAATTTACCACACTCACTGCCCACTCCACCGGCATCCTTCCCCCATCTAACAATCTTTGACACAACTCCATCATCACACCATAATCCCTAATCCTCTCACTCGCAATATAATCATTCAGCACTTCACCCTGAGGGTCAAACCGCCTTTCCTTTTTTATTTCCCTTATTGCCTTTCACCACTTTTCCCGGCTGACCCTCTTAACTGCCCCTTCCGCCACATCAGTCTCTACCTTCTCATCCCACTCATTCTCCTCATTAATGATTCTCTCCATATGCTCTTTCAGCGGACTAGCCTCATCTTTCTCACTAAAAATTCAACTTTCAATCACTTCTCTCTACTCTTCCCCCTTCAACATTTCTTCCATCCTTTTCATTGCCTTCATATCTATTCCACATTGTTTGGATTCTCTCTCAACTCACTCAACCTCTATGCCTCTCATTCTATAGCCCTCATCACAACTTTCTTTGCTCGCTTCTTTCAGGCCCTCTTATAGCTTACCTTATTCTCTTCCGTACCTTTTTTTCTCATATCCTTAAATGCATCCTTATTTCTCGCTATCGCCTCCCTCACTCATCATTCCACCACCCTGTACTATCCTGTCTCTCACTACCCTTTGTTTTCCCACACATCATCGCATGGCTGTAACACCCCTTCTTTAAAGCACCCCCACAAATCTGACACACATCGTTCCCCACAAGCTCCCCGACTATCATCTAAAAATTCTTTCTTGTCGTCTCTTCTTTAAACTTCCATACTTTCCTCCTATCATGCACTACCTTCCTCCTCACCACTTTGTCACTTCCTCTTATCCCACATTATGCAACCACCAACCGGTGTTGACAATCTACTGGAATTACCTTAACATTTTCAGAAAATTCCTCTTCCTAGTGCCTACAACACAAAATCCCCTCTGTCTCATTACCTCCGGAGCTATACAGCCTGTTCAAAAAAAAATGGTACAATCCGAAAAAAAAAATTGGTTAAATATGAAATTTCAAAAATAAAGTCTTCGTACTTGACATAATGTTAAAGAACAAAAAGACCCAGGCTTTCAATGGTGTTGTTTCAATCGTCATTTATTTTGTCAATCCAGAGAATTAATCATTTGGTGCGATATACCAAAATCGATTTTGCTTGCCACTTTTATGCATGGGCAGAGTTGTTTTCGTCCAGCTATTGCATGCTGTCTTAAAGCTCACAAAAGATTGCAACTTGACACAAAAGAAACAAAACACAGATTAAATTTAGTAGAAACAAAGGAAGTTACTGTTATCGACACAGTTTTAATAGCACATAATCAGTTCAATTATAAAAATCTTTTTCAATAAATAAACAAACAATACAAATATGTCTGCACGTCAATGAAATGGAGCTATTTGAATTTTATTACGAGTGTAGCTGTTAAAATCATGCCAGAAGGAATGTAGTTGCAACCAAAAATAAACCTTAGACTCACTAAACTCCAAATCCAAGAATGGTTGTAAAATGATTTGCACTAGCTTTGGCATTTAACTAATTGTGAAGTCAATAAAATTTGTAATTTAGGAAGCAAAGTATCAATGTCGGTTGGACTTTGCGTTCCATGATCACTTCCAGATCATAGAAACTCTCTCCTCCAGATTTCTTGTACGCCCGGGTTGCGCTCATGTTCTCATCTGAAAAACAAACAGCAGTGGAAGTTATTCACTTTATCTTAAGCCAGAACTACTGATCATAACTTCCACCATTATGTACCTGTTTTGCTGTATCTTTTAGAGTTTCTTTATGAAAGTTATTCCATTTTTACAGAATTTCATAATCTGTTCAAGTGTGAATAACTTTATGTTTAACTAATTCGTTCACCGTTTTTCACTCACCAGAAGTGGGCACCAACACGATTTTTTTCGTGTTCCGCAGAAAACTGAGTTATCTCTCGATTTGGAAATAAGCAATTGATATGAAACAAAAATCCTGGAAAGCCTGGTCTTTTTCTTCTTCAATATGATCTACAACACACCTTACTTCTGTTGAGATATAATCTTTAAAAACATCGGTTTTATTGTACCATGTTTTTTGAGACAGGCTGTATGTCACTTTCCTTTTGTCCGCTTTCTTGAACCATGTTTTGAAAAACACATCTCTTTCTCATCACAAACTCCACAACATTCTCCTTCCAGATTCCTCTCTCCAACCCCATTTCCCTCCATGAACACCTTCGAACCCTTCGATTCCGTTTCCCCACATAGCCCGTTAAAACACCAACACTACAACCCAATTCACCGACACTTTGCACCGCCCATGTCCTCGCCAACTCATCATAAAACTGTTCCTTTTCTCATCACGCTTCCTTCCACCAGTTGAGGCGCATACCCACATATCCACCTCACGACCTCTTCCTCGAACCATTACAACTGTTATCACCCTATCACTCTTCCTTCTTAACTCCACCACCTTTTCACATAACTCCTCTTTCATCAAGACTCCCACACCCCAATCCCTTCACTATTTCCTGCCCACCACAACTTGTACCTTCTTCCCTCTACCCCCAACATCCTAGCCCCCTCCCCTCTCCACCTCACCTCCTGTACACCACACACGTCCACCTTCCTCTTCCTCACTTATCTCCACCCCTTTCCCCTTCAAACTCCCCAAGTTCCAGCTTCCAACCCTCACCCCGAGCCGCCTATCGGGCTTAATACCGTCATTGGGCAGGCGGCACCTGTGCGACTCAAAGTGATTCCTCGCACCTTCCTTTTGAGGTAGGCAGGTGCCGCCCACCCCAACCTTCGGGCTGGTTGGTGCCCTTTTTGTCTGTACGCCATGAGGATTTTATTGGAGCAACGAAATAATTGACCGGATGCCCTTTCTGACGTCAATCCACCGTTTTCGGCGGTGGACCTAGCCTTTGGGCTTCCCCGCCCAACATGCAAGGCAGCATGCGCACATTGCTGGATGCCCGCCGTTGGCTCTCCCGAGCCGGCGCCCTTGTAGGTAGATATTCTTTTTCGTTCTACCAGGCAAACCAGCTACCCTCCTCATCAGCTTCGTAATAAAATGATGGGGTTGACGGTTTAGCCGCCGACAACCGGCCCTGGAACAGGTAGTACTGGTTACCAGGTTACCAGTAGCAGGCCCTCGAAAGGAGAGACCTGACCTGACCTATAAAAAAACACCGGGGTATAGGAAAGGTAAAGGGTGATCCCAAAGTGATGGATAGGGTGTAGCAATCACCCCCTCCTTTCGGGTGTGAAATACCAACGCGCCTAATACGACACAGGAAAAGCACAGACATTTGATTTTGGTTGCAATAGATAGCAGGTCCTCTCCTTTCCTTTGATACCAACATGAGTACCAACATACTAACATTATGTCATCATGACGTCATAATGTCTCTACATGATGGAAAATGTTTAAGTGTTACAATATTATTTTTTAGCCAGTTAATTTGCAAAATATTAATTTTTTCTTCCTATATTTTCATACTTTATTACCTTATGAAGTCATAGTGACGTCATAATTGTTTCTACGTATTTTGATACCAATGGAAAGAAGGAAATCTAAGCTATACTGTAGGTATCAAATTTATAGGAATTGGATGATCATTAAAGAAAATTCAAGGGGATGGTACCCCCTTCCGATGATGAAATAGCATGCTATCTTGGGACGTTTTCCATAAATTCAGAAAAAAAATCCTGATCTTTCAATTTCATCATTGCCATCATGCAATTTACATCATGCAATTTAAGGCGGGCTGAACCTTCCCAGTATGCCCCGTCAGCCCTCCTGTTGAGAGGGTGATTATCGCATTACCATAAGCCGGTAAATGGGATCATGGTGGGATTTGATAACAAACGGCGGCAACGTGATAGAGTCTTTGAAACTAGTGCGTTGTGGGCCCCTTCTACTTCGTCAATGGTTTAAATGAACCGCGTTGCAGTATACACACAACCGAATGCAGTAAATGTTTGTGTGTACATTGTACGTGTCATGCATATCATGCTTGACCGCGCCGCAACTGACCCTTCTGAGTCAAAACACTGTTCTGCGCATATAATTATGACAACAATCAATTACGGCGGCCCGAAAAGTATTTTCCACAGTGTAGTCTGTATCACAGACTGCGAAAGATATTATCTAACTTGATACTGTGTGAGAGACTAACGTTATCAGTCCGCCATAGAGAATGTGTGTAAATGAAACTAAATCTCAAATATCTCCGGAAAACAAAGGGGTTGTATGGATGTTTTTGCATCAGAATTGGGTCTGAACCTTAGAAGGCTAATAACAGGGCAGAACGTCCACCAAGAGCTGTCACTCAAGCTTAAATTTAATGGTTTATAAACAGTCGCTTCAACCACCTTGATCACATCGTATAAACAAAATCGATGCTGAGTTGTATTGTCCGATGCCAGTTTAGGCCCCCTATGTGTGGGTGTGTGTGACCAAATGGCAGGAATGAATTTGAATCTGGATCTGTTTACCACTGACCTCTAACAGGTCAGTGCTGTTCACGAACACCGAGAGATGTCCGTGTTTTTTAACGGGGGTTTAATTTAGTTATTTTATATATTTTGGACATCTTAGTTTTTTTATTTTATTTATTCATTTTTATCTATGTTTAGGGTGTTTTGGCAGTAAATTTGTTTATCTATCGATAATTATTACAATATTTAGGCCCTATTTATTTATTGTTTTCGTTTTTTTTCGTTCGGCAATTATGTTCATGACATAGTGACGGATTTTTGGAATTTTCTCTATAATCAAAGCGTTATTCAGCATCCGTCATTATGGAAACAACGATCGGCGTTTTCGGAACATCGTCAAACCACACATCGTCATCGCGAATCTGCTCAATTGTTTATACATAATGACGGATGTTGAGGTGATTGCCGCCGTTCCACGTTTTGAACTGTACAATATAAGATACATTTCTATATATCGAGATTTTTCAAAACCATTAATTACATATTTGCTTGTGTCAGTTACAAATTTAAATTGAGGATATTTACTAACAAATGTATTTAAAAAAGCCTTGGTGGAAATCAAAGTATACACCTTCTTTGACAGAGGGTTCAACCTCGTCACTATGTAATCACCAAAGTCGTGTATGCAACATACGTCAAAATTGCAAAATTTCTAAATTAAGATATTAATTAATGAGGGCTTGCAAGGTTCTGCACTTTGGGCATGTTTGAAGATTTGGGTATTTAGTATTATTACACCTATAAATATTCATGAGATAATAGGCATAAGTCCTTAAATTTCATTGTTAATTTGCGCCGGACACAGGGATGATAAATTGATGTGTTTGAGTATTTGCTTTGTGAATTTGAGCTATTTCCCGTCGGTTTTTACTACTTCCCACATATCGTATATCCAGAAGGCTATGGTGATGGAGTCATCCCTGTTGTGATTGGTGTAGTGTTACGTCACGCATTTTAGGTATTCCGGTTCCCAAGGAAAGAAGGAATTGCTCCGTTGTTAACAACCAACTGGGATGAGGATACAAAAATGGCCGCCGACAGTAGTCGGTCAGCGTCTTTGACAGACGACGGAATGCTGCGTTAATACAAAATAAAGATGCACAAAACACGCGATTTGTCGGCCGGAAGGCTGTGAATAGTTTTACAGACTAGTTGTACGGAAAAAGGAAGTCTCTTGCGGAAGCTGAAGTGATAAAGTGTGCCGACTGGACGAGTTTGGGGCATTCATTGTAGGCAGGTTCGTAAAACGGGATGGCGATTTTTTTTAAAAGCCAAGGTTACAGCAACACGATATGGTTAAATTTATTCTTATGCCCATTATCTCATAAACATTTATAAGGTTGTATAAAACAAATACTACATGCTATGTCGGGGAAATAGTGCAACTATTTGCCCTCGGTACTGGCTACAGCCTACTCGGTTACTGGCTACAGCCTACCTCGGTACTGGCTACAGGCATACCACCCTCACCCGTTCGGGGCGGGGTGGTAGCTGAAAACAGAATTTAATAGACTTTACGTTGTTGAGTGTTGTGTGTTTTTATGTCAGTAACGTTCGCCATGAGTCAATCCTTAAATTGAGGGTTGAAAAAAGTACTCCTAAATAATCGTAGATTATGGCGCGATATAAGGATAGTGAGATGTACTATCGGTGTCGGTATTACTTTAGATCATTCCTGAACCACAGTGTCATCATTGCAAGGTGACATTTAATTCTAATAAGGTGACATAGCAAATATGCATGGCTATTTTTTCGGTAGTGGAACCAAGTTTGAATGTGACATTACAATGGGAGTATTGATTGCTGTCATAAGTATATGCGGCCGAAAAAACCGTGTTGTGGGGCGCGGTCAAGCATGGTTGCATGGAACGTACAATTACAACATTGATTGTGTGTATACTTAGATCAGTCACCCGAAGGTACTACACATCGGCGAATTGCCACGGGGACCGCGTCGGTACTTGTCACTAGAATCTTTATACAGGCCTCAATGGAGAGCTTTGTTTGGTATAAGCACCTAGCGGAGAATGAACGTTTTTAATGGCGGTACTTCGGTGCTCGCAGACACGGAAAAAGTGAACACGCAATCGCTACGGTCGCATCCATTTTCCCACAAGCTAGACTGTGAAATTCGTGTCTTGACTTTTTTTACATTCTCCTTCATCAATGACGTCAGTGTGTTCCGCCCATCCCAGCCTTGGTTATTGCCCACATGTGAAAAGCTGAGACCTATGCCATCTACGGTAATGCGAAAAGAAATTAAAATTACCGTATTTAAAAAAGTTAAAACAAGTGCAAATCAATCTGGAATTTAGTAACGATTGAGTGTTAATAATCGGTTTTTATTAAATCGAAGATTTAACAAAACCGTTACAACCACTCAACAGACACGAGTTGTGGACCATAGTGGAAGTTTGCTGTACGGGAAAATAAGCTGGTATTCTTTATTGATATTTCCTGCACTTTTGGTACCTTAAAGCCTTCCACTTCATTCCAGTCTTGCTGAAAGGTCTAGCTCCCACGAGTACAGTAAGTTCATTACTATTGCTTTTGCTCTTTCCGATTCCCTTTCCACTCCAATAATGGTATACAATAATATGGGTCAATATGGTAACTGACTGGCCCCAAAATAGTAGACCATATGGCCACCACCTTTTTTGTCGCTGGGATTAACGATGGTCCAGAGTGGGTATCTACTTGGGCCGTAGGTGGGTGCATACTTAGACTATGGACATGTCCTTCTATACTGTGTTTTGTGTCTCCATCGGGGGCTAGGGGAAAAACCAAGTGTAAATTCACAATAGATTAGTTAAAATCATTAAACAGTTGTTCCCACAAATAAAACTGGCACATTTTCTGGAAAAAGAATAAAATGTCACATCACTTCATTCACCATATCAGAGGACAGGGCGTAGCAGGGGGGTGCGAGGGGTGCGACGCACCCCCCCCCCAAAAAATGACAAAGGTCCGCTTATTGATGTTGAAGGTCGCTTTGCCATGTTTAAGGTCCGTGTTGTCAATGAAAAGTTTGTCTAGGGGTGGTGGTGAATGGTATATGATGACTAAGCATGATAAGCAGTGTAACCATTCTCATTACGATGTCGTTGTTACTATACTGTTGTTTTCTCTCAACGATGCCGACGAAAGTTTTTCTTTCCTCACCCCCCCCCCCCCCCCGTCAGAATTTGGAGACGACGGTGAAAAGTTTTGGGATCAACGGCGAGCGCAGCGAGCGGAAATTCCTTTTTTTTTTTGTGGTACGCAAAGTTCCGCTTCTGGCAAATCCGCCACCCCCCCACCCACCGCATAAATTCCTGGCTACGGGCCTGATCAGTGACCAATGGATCCGCATAGATTTCAGCAACAATGGAGTTAAAGATATTCAATCACCACGGTAGCGGTGTTTAGAAAAAAAATTCAGATTCCCTTTCATCTGGGGAGTGCAGGACCATGTATGTGTCGCGCAGCTGAATGATTTCAGCTGTTACCGCTCTCCAATTTAGTCTGATTACTTTTCAGGGACAGATATCCTTATACTCATCAACAAATGACAATAAATATTGAGCTTCTATAGTGCGTGTTCAATAACTTGGGCCATATTTTTCATCATTTAAGAAAAGGAAGAAACATGAACAAACATCATGAGAGAATGTTGCTGGGGCCAAGCTTGACCTAACAACTTTGTGCAGAACCAAAGTCCGTAATTATTGCTTAACTTCATTTCATTCATTTCTATTTACCGGTTTTTCAGAAGGAAACATTTAGTGTCAACGACCTATATTTATAATGTACATGGGGTTTCGTTTGTGAGAGAGACTGGGTATTTGTCACTCAACCCGAAAGCCCCCCCCCCCCCCCCCCCCCCCCCCCCCCCCCCCCCCCTTTTTTTGTTTCCCCCCCCCCCCCCCCCACCCCCCCCCCTTTTTTTTTTTTTTTTTTTTTCCCCCCCCCCCTGGAGGTGAAACAACCTCCCCATGGCTATAACAATGGCCCACATACGTGCCCCATTGTAATAGCTTTAAGCTCATGGTTTGATGAAGGTCTATAACATATCCATTGGTCTCTGATATTGGGAAAAAGAAATTGAGGTGGACATTTTATTTATTTTAAGAAAATGTGCCAGTTTTTATGGCGGGAACAGACAGTATGTGATTGTAATAATTTATTATGAATTTATCATTTGTTTTCCATTAGACCCTCGATGGGACACAGGAATTTGTTATCAGTTGGTTATTTTGTCCCACGCCCATTAGTCTATATGGAGGCCCAGTGCAAATCAAACGCGTGTTAAGGGCTAATTATATGCTTAATTAAAGAGTTAGTCTGAGTGAAGATGATGAAGAAAAAAGAGTTACGGTTTAAATTGTTTTCATCCATTAATTCATTAGGCAGTATATTTACGTTCTCATATTAACATGGTTACAAATATTAAACTTGACGATAATGAATTCATGATCTTTAAAGTCTAATGCCTATATCCCTAGGTCTACCGAAGGGGGGGGTGGTTACCACCCCCCCCCCCCCTTCAGGTTTTTTTCCCCGGCTTGCTAATAAAAAACCTTTTGGTGCCAAATTATGTAAATGTAATTGTCAATTGACATGTTCGCTCCTTAAGCGAAAAAACAAAACATCCCACCGGGGTATAGGTTAAGATACAGGGTGATCCAAAGTGATCGAGGTGGGGGGGGGGGGGGGGGGGGGGTGGTAACAAACCCCCCTCCGGAAGAGAATACAAACAGGACCTAACACAACAAAGGAACATCACAGACACGTGATTTTGGTACCAATAGATAGCTATGAGTCCTCCTCTTTCCATTGATACCAAAATGGTACAAAATGCCTAGCATTACGTAACATGACGTCATAAGTTAGCCTCATGTCAGCAACAAAACTGCAATGCATAGACACACCACAGTGAAAAAACAAATCAATTTTTCGCCAAAAAGCTTAGAAAATCAGGGATTTTCATACGGTTTTTGACTCTACTTGTATGGGGAAATGACTAGTTTTTTATAATGACAGCATTTAGAGCTATAATAGGGTGTGTGAGTCGCAAAAATTGCGCGAAATATCAATTTTCCACCCTATATTTCAGTTTGTACTTCCTCAACATAGGACGGTCATGGACGTATAATGGGGATGTATCGTACTTATTTTGGTACCAATGAAAGGAAGAAAACTCTAGCTATCCTTTGGAACAAATTCACAGGAATCGCGTGTTCAGTAACGAAAATCACAGGGGGGTGGTAACCACCCCCCCCCCCTTCGGGAGGTTTTGTTTACAAAAAAATGCTCAGGTAGACGAGGGATTTACATCTCGGCCACTTGTACTTACGGACAAATTTGTATCAAATAGAAGTTAAATGATGATTTCAAACTTTATCGACAGGGATGGTTAAGTCAAACCATATTAATGAGTTAGATAAAGTTGGATACAAAACGAAAAAAAATAACTCTAAAATTTCGCGCCAAAAGAGGTCTTTCTTGGCGATATGTAAGGAGAATTAAAAACTTATCAATCGGCATTTGCATATCAAAACGGCTCGTCGCCCTTAACACCTACACACCATGACCATTTAAACCAAAGTAAGAATTGCAACAATATAGACCCCTACTAAAATTTCCATCGATTAGCTAGGGATGGTTATCATCAACATTCGAGATGTGTAGAAAGTCCTGTGATCCTGAAAACCAACCAAAACTCGGAGAAAAAACGTCTTTTAAACGTATACGTTTCAAACCCCGGGTTTCAAACGATTATTACCTCTGCGCTCCCTAACTCCGTTTATTGTAAGCCGAACGAGAGGAACGACGACAGGCATTCATAGGGTGGCTTTATTCCCATTTGCATTCCTAAGGTGGGCCGATACAGGCCGTCGCTTGACACTGAACGGGTGGGATCCAGGGGCCCGATTTATGGCCCTGGTGGGTGTGCAATGGCCATAGCCCTGCCGTGGGTCCGTGGTGGAGCCCCCGGAAGCTCTTGGGATTTGAGCTATTCAGACCTTCAGATGGTCACTTTTTGAGGGTAAATAGTAATCACTCAATAAAGACTGGTTTCTATTTTTTTTTTTCATTGAGAATGCTTAGTATAATCTTGTACTTACTACTCGACGGGGAACTATATAGCGAACGTCGATGCCTTAACGGGTGTAAAGTGTATGAACAGACCTCTGCCGGTGTCCTTTGGGCGAAGCCCCCGGAGAGCTTCTTGCATTTAGCTATTCATACCCTCAAGATGGGGCCACTTTTTGAAAAAAAAAAAGGAAAAGAAGAGAACTGGTTGGCTATTTTCGCTCACTGAAAACCGGGGCGCGGGCAGTATAACATTGGCCGAGGGACTACACTAGTCGACGCCAACGTCTTTAACCGGGTGGTGCGGGATCCCCGCAGAGCCCCGGCCGATCGCAGCATGGAGCCCCCTGAAGGTCTTTGATTTGTAGGGCTATTAGAAGGGTATTTTTGAAGGGTAAAGTAGTCCTTAATTCAAAGAAAGAATGTGCACTTAAAGGTGGCACTAGAACATTTTGAGGCACCCAGATATTGTAATCTATATACATAAATATCAAATAAACATAGACTGAATTCCGTATTTTGCTCCTACTAGTCTGGTGCTCGGCCCAAAAACCTTGGCGCATGTGACCTTGCGAATAGTCCCACCAAAACAATTTTGATGGTTTCTCTAGGCAAGATTGACCTACGGAATCTAAATCTGGATGATGCCACTTTGGCATCCTTGAGCATTTTGAGATGGGTTAGGGGGTAAAAATTAACAGGGGTAAATTTGTAAATGCTCATATGGGTTAAAAGAGGTGTATAGAGTCCATGTTCATCTGGTCCTATTGATTAAAAAAGGTTATAGTTTCTATATCTTTAGGGGCATTTACTATGTTAACACTCAAGTCTAAATGGTTCAAGGTCATCCCTGGGGTAAACTTTAGAAAATGCACAGATTCTTTTCAAATGGTGCTCAAATTCGCATTCTGTTTGATATTAATGTCAAATCTAGGTACAAAACACTTTGTTAGGAACATTGGTGGTAGTCACATAAGGGGGAAATAATGGAGAAGGACCTCGCACAGGGGTCTTGGGATTATCGTTTTAGTCTCTTTAGATACCTTACCAATGATTGACATGAGGTAAGTGTTTATTTTCTGTTTTAACATTCCCATAATACGAACAATTGAAACATGTGAACAAATCGATCGTTGTACATATTTATCCGCATGATGGACCTTGAAGCAATTTGGTCTGTAGTGTCACACAAACGGATTGCAGGTATAAGCAAACTATACCTTTTTTAACATTAGGACAAGATAAACACTTCTAAACATATTCAAATCCACAGAACATTAACAAATTTTTACCCCTGTTAAATTACCCCCCTTCCCTATCTCACAATGCTCAATGAGCCTAGTGCCTCATCCAGATTTGGACTCAGCAGGTCAAGTTGCTAGAAACCATCAAAAACAATTTGTTGGACGCTTGGCGCAAAGTCATATGGTCGAGCACGGACTATAAAACACGAAATTAGAAATTTCACAATTTTGGTACCAAAGAAACACTTCTCAGCTTAATCCTTTCCGATGAGGTTATTTTTCATGAAAAGCTTTACCTCAGGGCAAAATAAGAAAAAAATTTTTAGGGCCACTGTTATTTGAAATTCTCTCGTTGCACCTTAATCTACAGCATGGCCAGTGACATATACGTTTATGATGCTGGGGCTCGGGAAACCGATCCTCTACTATTTTTTCTTTTAAACAAATCCCAACATGCGTAGCCAAACTAGGAGAATGGCCAGGGCCCCCTCCCGTTTTGACACGCCACGCTCGTGGTTTCTTAATTTATTTCACCATTTTTATCACAAATACGTTGGACACCTTGATACAATTCTTGATTACCGTCGATGGAACTAAACTTGAAATAAAATAGTTGGCTTGAAGGGAAGCAATTCTAAATATGTTGTTATATTTGGAAGTATGGAGTTAATCTTACGCTTCTGATGCCGTTCTCGTTTTGTTCCATTTTCCATTCTTTCTCCCTTTTTCTCTTCATTTCTCTTCTCCCTTACACTTCTCTCTTTTTTCCTCTCTGTTCTTTTCTCTTCTTATTTATCCTTCTTGTTCAATTGACGATATCTCCGGTTAGGATCCCTCAAATTGAGTGGAATAAAAGCGATGAATTTTAAGAATCAGTCGACATAATAAAAGTCAAAATGTCTCGCAGAAAAGCGCAGTTTAAGTTTATATTTATAAGTTTGAGTTGATTGTACATTTTTTTCTGAGACAGTTTGTATACACAACTAAAACTTAAGGAAAATAATATGGAAATACAATGCAAACAAGGATTTATGATTTAATACATTTGGGCTTGATTTTGCCCCGGGGGGGGGCGACTACTCACGGCGCGTCACGTGAATTAATCAGTAGGGAGAATTCACTTCGTGATCCCAGCCGGTGATCCCAGTGTTTGCAGAACATGAGTATCGGGGATTTATGCACACACAATGCAACTCCGGGCCCTGGATCCGGTTCTAACGAGGCTCAAGTCGGTACAAGCATGGTAGGGGATACCGGGTTCCGGGGAAGGATGCAATGATTATACACATTACTTCCAATCGGGAAGGATGGAGTGTGTGTGCGTCCTATGGACTTTAGGAGACGGGCTGCAAAGTTTGTGCCGCGAATGAAGAAGTTTTCCGGTGATACCGTACCGTAAAGCGGAATGCATAATCGAAAAAACGGAAGATTTGTTTTTATATTTGTGCATAGATGCCTAATAGGTGGTAGCATGATATAGGGCCCAATTAGCAAGGCAATGGGAATAAAGCTGCTTAGGCTTAAAGGTGGACTCAGATATTTGAAATATTATTAGTCACCTTAAAACGCTGAATTCAAAGTTTGAGATGAATCAGAGGTTGCGTTTCATGCAGTAAAAAAATAGTATAGTATTTTACAGTGCCATAGGATACTGTGTAGAACAAAAATCCGGATCCGTGAAATTTAGGGACAAAGATGTGATTTTCTATATCGTTGCTGGGCGGGAAAAACCGAATATGTGCCATTTGCCCTTTAAGAGCAAAAACCTTCACATGTAGTAAAAAACGGTAACATGACAAAACTCATATGTAAAATTTCGGGAGACACCAAAAACTGAATAATTTGATTGTAATGCCCTACACCAAGAAAGGTTCCTTTCTTTAAATATATTTAGATTAATTATTTATTCCAAGTTCTGAAATAAACTGCCATATATTTACATCGTATTTGGCTTGAAAATTCAAACTAGAATCCGGTGTGACCAAAATGGAACATGGGTTTTAGCACTGGGGCCACCTTTTACATGTGGTTTTGCATTTGAACCTCTGGAGTTACATATGAGGTTTTTCCCGCCCAGGCGACGATAGTGAAGGGGTGGGACTTCGATGAACTTAGCTATTTCACACAGTGATTAGTTATGGACAAGCATATGTTCATGCAAAAAACATGATTTGTTTGAACATTGAGGGACGCCCTCCTCAGGAAATTTATGAGTCAGCCTTTTAAACGGAGGGATTACCACTGTAAAGAAGCATCCCATTGAAGCACACTTAAACGACAGTTCTTGATTGTTTCAGAACTTTCATACACGATCCGGAATATTTTATGATATAGCCAACACGATAATCGATTGAAAGTTTAATTAGTTGCAATTTTTAGCTCGGCTTTAAATGGCCGATGGTGTGTTCGCGGTGTTGCATTCAAGGGTACCGATCTTCTGAGAGCAAATGCCAATTGATATGTCATATGAGTCGCACACACTAAATCACTCACGTTTGTGTTAAAAGGTTCGGGTATAAACATACCGTCGAGTGTAAGCAAATTGGCCTGGCATGGTACGAAGATATCGTTGATTGTTAAATGTTAATCGAAAATAACTAGTGAGACAATGATCAATACTAGGAATATCGGAAAATAAAATTTGAAAACTGGCAAGAAAATTAGGCATTTTTAATACCCCGGGAAGACCCAGTGTTGGATACGGCAATGAGTTTTTACGTGTTATGTGAAAAGCGGTGGCGCTGTTCACGTCTCGGTATTAAATGGACAAGATTTTGAAATTCCATCTTTATTTGGATTTAGACATCTTTTCAAAAACATCCAATCTATTCATCGTGGGTAGAAAACCAACTTAAATTAAGCCATTTTAACGGGATTCAATTGAAGGATTATTGGTGGTATGGCGCCCACAATTCTCCCTACATATTTCTAAGCCACGACCCTTGTTGGTGCGAAATGTAGAGATATCGCAATATAGGGAGAATATCGCTCGGAATTTCATGCGAAGGCGGCGAACCTGATTGTTGATGTAAAACATTGCTCTGACACTTGTTTACAATTCTCACTAATGATAATTTACGTGACATGCCGCGCCTTAAGTTTTCGGCACAAGCAATTCATTTGTTGTTGTTATAACTTCATCATAGTCACTTTGTCAGGATGTCTTCTGTTCTTCTTTCAAATGAAGGTTGTTGTTTTCTACGGTTTTCCGTGTATGATCGCACTCTTTGACCGGGTCGAGGCACCTAAAACCCCCAAGCTTGTATATTGTCTTCGTTTAAATTTAGAGACCTATGGAGGGAGTTCAGGAACGGATGCTGGGTTTAAAGATAGTAGCACTAATTGCATTTTAAGAGGACCACTGGCACATTAAAAAATAGTGCGCCCTCAAGATTTCAAAAATCGATTATTTTTGCATGGTTGTAAAGCTTTTATATACAAAAGCCTCACCGAAATGATTAGAGGACCAAACTCAGCTTCCTTATGTGTAAACAGAACGATTTTATTTAATTTGAAACGTCGTCGGCGGACGTTTGAATTCAGCAGACGACAAAAATTGCGTTTAACACAGGAAACACGCACGCCGGTTGACCGGTCTATAATCTTTGTGGTTTAAATCAGGAGTACGAGTCAAAAATATATTTAATATTTACCATTGCTGATTAAAGTTATGGGAAACTGAAAAGTTGGCCTACAAGATTACCCGGATGTGTCTTTATCCTCATATCAATGTCCCTATCTGTTTTGGGTATGTTATTTTTAGGTGTAAAATATATCTTTTCTTCTTCCAATGGCCTTAATATCATTGAGAGCAAATGAAGAAATTGCATATTTGTGAAAATGTGGCCAGTGCCGCGGTAAGGGTAAGGTCAGTTAGGTTGAAATGATCATTGGCCAAGGAGTCATAACTACTAGAAATACTCTAGAGAAAATGCAGCCAATGACAACAGCATTCTATTAGATCTAATTTCTAAAAGATTAAGACTGACTGGATAAATAATTTAACCTTGAAGAAATCGAATCTCCCAGGAGGCAAAAAAATTACTTTCTGGCCGCCCGGTCATAAGTGTGTTAATTTATCCAGGCAGAAATTCTGTCTTTTAGAAATTCTGTCCAACACGGAGAAGCCTATCATTTCTGGAAGTGGTTGCTCCATAGGAGCGCGCCATTTGGGTGAATTTCTCCCAGACTTCTCAGGAACTCGTCTGCATTTCAAATCGATGAAAATCAGGTCCATGTTAAAGCATATGGGAATTCACTTGCCGTGATGCCAGTAAATGCAAGGTTATTTTTCGAGGGCTTCGCTTTCTTAAACAGATTGGGATGCTTTAAAAGGTGTGTTGGATTTCTTAACTTCAGAGACCACGCTTGTTCAAAACTTAAAATTCATCGTTGTTAATTGTTGTTGTAACCCCCAAACACACTGTCAAGTCATTTACAAACTTAGATATATAGTTGACATTGCGCAACAATTACACATATTTTATAATGGAATTAAGGTATTTTGGACCTCCAATCAGGGATTTTAATTAGCGTTTTCGACTAGCTTTTGAGGTCACAGCGATTTTGCTGCTTCTCGTGTACAAGAAATAACGCATGTTGGCATGACCTACTGATTAGACTGGCATCGTGTCACCCAGAGGAAAAATTTTGAACAGCGTCGATTAGTTGGGAGAGGAGGCAGAAAAAGGAAAAGTGTGGCCCGATTCATCTCGTTTCATGCACGAATTAAGATTAATCTGCCTTTCATGTTGACAAATGTTAACAAAGAGGGGCCAGTGCAAAAAACAAAAAAAACACGTTCGCTCAAGTCAATAACATCACTCGGGGGTACAGTTGATTGTGAGCGTTCCTGTTCAAAATTTTCAAGCTGTATATCTGACATAAAACACCTGTTGGATATATACAAATATCCTGCAGATAAGTCGATTGAATTTGAGTAAAATTAATGTTGTCAATAGCAGGAAAAAAAATACTCAGGTGATGTAAAAAAGTCCAGTTTTGAGTTTTCAGTGTGGTGTGTGTGTGTTGTGTTGGGGGGGGGGGGGGGGCGGGGGGGCCTATACATACGTCACAAGGTAAGACTGTTAGTACTCTACTGTTATCCTTACAAATTTGGACACGTTATGGAAGCTGTCTACTTTATACATGCTTTTAGTTTTCCTCTTTCGGCCTAATTACCAATGCATTTCCCCTCTCACCCTTATGATATTATTCATTAATATCATGTCTGCTTTCTCACAGGTATTTGAAAGAGGGATTGATAATAAAATTTATTTGAGGTAAGTACCAGCTCAACTAGGATTGACCATTGCCCTTAATGGTTTAGTTCATTAAACATGCCCGATGCCGGATGATTCCAAATAATAGTTCGGACACTATGCACTATAGTTATAATTTATTTTTTTGTTCGAAAAATGATGTTTATTTTCATTGTATTTCCTGTTAAACGAGTGGGGAAGACATTCTAAAAATAAATGCACGAAATTCACCCTATTAGATATGGGGAATGTAATTCTAATAAATTATTAACACTCTAAGTGCATAGGGGGTGGTCCATGTGGACACCCGAGATTTAGTTTTTCGCGCGCCATGTATAACGGCTAAATTATTTGCCCACGATTTTATTTTGTATTACTAAAATACCAGTATGCATTGCATATTTTGATGGAAAAAAACTCAAATCGGTAATGGCGGTTTATACTCATTAGCATAAAAAAAAATTGGGGGGCAGCTCTAAACATATGTTTTGCCCATTGAATTCTATTTCCGCAATGAATTGTATTGATGTCTTACTATTGTGAAATTTTATGGAAACAGTCCTTAGGGAAAGTGTGGAAAGTGTTTTTTAATTTTGGGCGGGAATTTGGTGCGCGTTCTACAAAATCGGTTTTTTGGGCCGCCATTTTAAATCCCGTTGTATAACCGATTTTCAATTTTGGTGTCGCCTTCCCTAAGGAAGACACATAGGGATCATTTGTCCCCTGTTGTGTCGTAGGCGTAAAAATCCGGGGGGAAGGGGGGGATAATCCCCCCAATTTTGATGAGGGTGGATGGTCAATACGATCATCGCCCCCACCCAAGTTGATGCCCATTCATGTGGTTTTTTTGGACCCAAAAAACCGTCATATTTACCATAATAGTTTAAAAAATGGTACAATTTCCGCAAGCTTTGCGCGCATTTGTTCTAATTACAATTATATTTATGAATTTTTTAGCTCTAAATGGTACTTTTTTTGTGCTAGTAATGGATCTTTTCGGCAAACCCCATTTAATTCGTAAATGTCATCAACACACACTCCCCCCCCCAATGTAAAAAAAGAAATTACCACTGTGTGTTGATGTCTGT
The DNA here is from genome assembly GCA_023653785.1 of Ophioderma brevispina. Lineage (NCBI taxonomy): Eukaryota > Metazoa > Echinodermata > Ophiuroidea > Amphilepidida > Ophiodermatidae > Ophioderma > Ophioderma brevispina. The sequence continues at coordinate 35,412 of JAMKCH010006936.1, forward strand.
TGTTGATGTCTGTTGTTTGTTGTCTGTTGTGTTGTGTTGTTGTGAAAAAGGGGTACATTTACCTGTAATCTCCACATACTTTTTTGGATTTAGCCCAAACTTGGGTCACAGGGGTGCAACATGGCATTCCCATTGTGATGATGTCAAAGGTTACAATACCAGGTGAAAGGTCATGTGAGTCAAGTTTTTCTTTATTCACGGTCACTTGCTCTTTCTCACGGTACTATGCAGACATACCCTTTGGGACCAAACGCAGAGGGGAGGGGTTGGCATGAAAACGAATTAGTTGCTCTTCGGAAGGTGGTACTTCTTTAAGGTGCTCTTGTTAACACTTCTTGAATGATTCAAGCGTCTTCGATGTTTGTTATGTCTTCTGGTAATGAGTTTCCAGTCAGAATGGTTTAATAAAAACTGAGATTGAGCAGTATTTCTTGTGGAGCATCTTTGCTAAGCTTTGCTATGGTGGTGGCGAGTGGGGCGCAGAACCGGCTGTAGGAACTTTTGAGCCGGTATGGCAACCTGACCGTCCATGATATTCTGTAGCATTGTTAAGCGGGATTGCCTTCCTTCTCATTTGCAGTGGTCCCAATCGAGACGTTTCCAGCATGGTTGTGACGCTCTTCTTGGGTATAGTCCCTGCATGCAAAACGGGCGGCTTGACGTTGTATTTTCTCTAGTTTTTGGGTATCTTCAGTTGTATACGGATCCATACTGATTGATGTGTATTCTAATGAGGTCTATAAGGGGTTTGTAGGCTGTTGATTTCAGTTCTGTGCAAGAGTGCAGCTTCCTACGGACCATTACCTAGTTAATTTTTTAGCTTTGGGTGGTGATATTATTTAGGGTTCTCCCCACTTCAGCTCTTCGTTAGATGGACGCCTAAATATGTGCTGGAGTTAGTCTCAGCAAGTGTGCATACCCAGGTATAGGTATGAGTAGTGGGTTTCTTTGCCATGAGTAAATTAAAAAAAAACATTTTGCTGTGTTAATTGCATTTGCCATTATCTGCCAGAGGTTACCGGCATCCATTGTCATGGTTAAGCTTGTTGTACATCATCGGAATTTGTTATGTGCCTGTATACTAAGCAGTCATCTCGTGAATAGCGCATTTCTTGATTGAATATTTTACGGTAGGTCGTTCAAGTAAAGACAAAGAACATAACGGTCCTAGGACCGTACCTTGAGGGACTCCTGATCGCACAGGATTCAGTTGGGAGTGCTCACCTTCCACCACCACGCGTTGTCTAAGTTGTGTGGGAATGGTGTACATCCATTTGTGTGTGTTACCTGTAATGCCAAAGTTGCAAGCTGAAAATGTAAAAATTACCTCCTTTGAAAAGTTAAAGTTCAAATGCGAATCAAAACTTGGGGTTATGAGAGTAAGTTTACAGGCAAACCCTATTGTTACGAAGTCAAAGTTCACATATCAAGGTCAGGTTCGTGTTAGGCAATCATTCACAAACCGCGACGGCAGGGCGGAAACACAAATCGGTCCGAGGACGAATCATTATTGATTCTGTTATGTGGTCGTGTGAGCTCGCAAATGTTTCGGTGTCTCGCGCACAGCCTGCTCTATAGGGTGCACACACCAAATCCACGTTGCAAATTCCTTGTACAAAATTGCCAGACTAAAACGTTCCAATTTTCGCTAACGAGACGACCCTCACGTTCCCTAGCGGACAGCCATTTTTCTTGGACCTCTACACCTCTGCATACCTTTCACTCAGGAAAAACACCATGTTGACCACGGAAATTTTCGAGCTA
>JAMKCH010006937.1:0-47818 GCA_023653785.1 Ophioderma brevispina
CTTTTCCGGTAAAATCCGGGCTTCTGGGAACGAGAACATTAAGCGCCTCGGGCCAATAAACACCTTGGGTTAAATCAGGGCCATCAAGGGTACTATGCTGTGGAGTGACTATGGGTACTATGCTGCATGCTGTGGATCACGAAAATCCCCTTTAAAAAAGTGACCGAGGAGATTTTTTAGGATACGAATTTCTCTAAAATTTTCCACTGGATCAGTTTGGTAGACCACACCTCTCGAGACTAAACATTTCGAAGGTTTTATTGACAAAAAAGGTGGCAAAGAAACCCAACCTTGTTTTGAACTTGCCTGCTATCGTAATGTGTTCCCTATAGAAACCATGCTTTGACTTTTCTGTTGTGCATGACAAAACTACTAATCATACATCTATTACATAACGACGGCATATCAGCTTATTCACTTCATTGCTATCCTAATACATTGGTAAGCTTTCAAATATGTAAAAAAACGGGGTTCGAGAAAAATTGGGAGCTTCTTTCTGGAAATCCTTTTGATGAATATAAACGTTTCAAATCTTTCACTATCCAATCGGTTGAACTGATTTAATTGCTTTTGTAAGAGGGAGGCTTGAAAAAGAACAGATGAATGGTCGGATTTGATTGGATCGGATCCGCCCCTTTAATGAGGTTCTTGAATTTTTTTGCTGCATACTGTTGATAGATCATACTGAAAATCCGAACCCATCTACTATGGTTGAAAAGTGCATTACTTATTACAATTATTTTACGATGATGCAGTAAGTGTTTATGGTTGCAAAAATGATCTGCAGTCAAAGTATAGATGAAGCTATGTGGTTTGCCCCCCCCAACTCATCGTTTCTTGTTTACCTTGGGTTTCTTCTTGGCCAAAAATTGCAACAACCTTTGTCCTACCTGTGTGTGTTTTGTGTGATCTTTTACATCAGACTTGTTCTTTTGCTCAGGTGTTGCGGTCCTTTGGCATTTATAGCGGGCATTTTTTGCAAATTGACCTCCTGCAGATGACTTTTACTTTGATTTTGTTTTTGGGCACCCTGAACCGCTGAGAAATAAACCTCAGGGTGTTGTTTGTTCCTGTATGCCAACATCAGCTCCATAGGTCAAGTGCGTCAAAACCATAGTCGACAGGAACAGATCTCATTTTTAGTAGTACTGGTGCATTCCCCCGTGTGTGACCTTTCCCTAGATTGCGTGTGACCTTTGATTTCATTTTTAGTAGTATAGATAGGTTGGCAATTGCACACTTCTTATAAAATGTGATATTTACTATTCAATACGTGGAATGACAGGTAAGATGTCATGAATCAATGTTCTAAGTTTGTATATTATTGAATAGTGCAAATGGCGTGGATGACCATTTTTGAAAACATTTTGACAAATTAAGTCTTTGGGTGACAGAAGTAAAGTTTCGAGAAAATAAAATGAAGTCATTGGGTGACCAATGTTGCTGAAACTGGGAGCTTTACATTTTGGGAAGGGCTTTATAATATTAAAGCAAAATGTTATTGAGCACGGTGGTACCTGTGCCGAATCCTGTAAAATCTTACGGGGCCGTCGATGCAAAACATCCGGAATTTCTTCTTCGCATTCTCTGGTGAGTCTGCAGTGGTCAATTGTGGTGGGTAAGTATAGCGGTGATTGTTTCCCGAATAAAGTATAGTAACTCATTTTCTATAGTAATGTTGATTGGTCACACATTTTTCCCTAAAAAACCGTAAATGTAGAGGGATATGAAGCCCCTATTCACACTGTGTTAATATTTAACGTTCATGTATGCCTCGGCTGAAGTATGTGCAAAAATCCACATAAGTCAACTTGCAAACTAAACTATACTCCCACAACATGTCATCTTAATTTCTACCCCTTTCCCATACCTTTTACATGGATTTTTCCTCTTGACTCGCCCCTGTGTCCTTTTTAAGGAATTTTATTAGATTATCAGCCGCTGTCTGGCAGCTTATCAGCGTCTTGCCGTGATTTGATTTGCATTCGAGTTCGGACCCTGGGGCTGTGCTTCTACACGCGGGTGCCACCGCCATCGTCAGTTGTAATTCCTTTTCCTCGTCGGAGATGGCCCGGAATGGAACACCGCACCGGTTGTTCGCTCTCACGGGTCCTCACTGCCTAGGTAAGAGCAATGGATTGTTCGCCGGGATTGTTCGGAGGTAACTGAGAGATACTGGGTCTCAACAGAACTGCAACTTCCATTGCTTTTGGTGTGTCTTGTAGGCGGTAAGGGCGGCATGAACGTTGCCTTGAGAGAATTATGAGGCGGCCCATGGCCCCGATACCATGCAGCGGTCCGGGCGCGGGTGTGAATCAGACGCAGTTTGAAATTTAAGTAGACTACTTGTGTTTTTCTCTGCAATATTGACGTAGTTAATGATACCAAATCGCTTTTCTCTTAGCACCTGCGAGGTTTCATTTAGTGATTGAGTTTCTCCTACTTGAAATAATCACCCTTTTATAGCCGTCTTCAATGTCCACACACAGACGGAGAATTTTTTTTCCACAACCGAACTATCCGTTATGCACCCGAACCAATTTATGACCAGAGGGGGAAATTGGCGCGTAATGTCGCCATTAACGCGGGAACCAAGCGGAGCACTGATTGGCTGAGGGATTCCGCGCTGAAATTCGCGAAGCTCCACTTGTCCAGCCCGAAAGCTGAGGGACGGCCCGCACAATTCGGGACCCATGTGAACAAGTAGCGGTTGTATTATACTAGCTAATAAAACCGCCTGTTGTTATGTTATTCACGCTGTCGCCCCATCCAACTTTTTAATTCTTTGTGTCACCAGCACACAATTCATAGTTATGGTAGCCCGAAACCTCACACCTATTTCGCCCTGTGAATTTCAAAACTGACCTGCCCAGAATTACTATTAGAAGGCAGGGCTATTTGGGAATGGCATTCCAGATTATATAGTAACTCAAAGACACAGTATTTTCTTCAAAAGTATATCGGCCATCTGTTAGTTTCTTATCACTAACTTGTATTAGCCCCTTACACTGTGTACTACTTTACGTACTTAATTTTGTCCAAATTTATTGTCATGGTATACCAATGGTAATTTAATATCATAAATCAGATAGTCTTGCTAATTACCAACGTGTCTGTCCTGTCCGAGGTGGGGTCACTTGTCCTGTCTGTTTTGTCAGCACAATGTCCTGTAATTTGCGTTGTAAGTTGTCCTTTGCACTTTGTATATGTTTAAAGGGGGATTCACAATTCCGGCTTTGCTCTATTGACCATCCCATCCCCCCACATTTGATTATTATTGTTTTATAATAATTATATATGTAATGTAGTGGTAAATAAACCTGAACTGAATTGAAGAAAATATGCTACCTCCTACCAATTCTCTTTTTGCGGTGTATCGTCAGATTTTCTCTCTATTATATATTGTAAATGTGTATTACCTTGGACATAGTATCTGATTATGACAACCATTTCACAAACCATCATCCATCTATCTTTGAACCATATTTCCCTAAATGATTTTATTATACATACTTATCTTTAAGCGTTCTAGAAATTATTTTAATTTAAATTGTAATTTCAATTCAAAATACAAATTAGCCTAAATGTGGGTTGTATTGTAAATGAAATAGCATAGCTTCTTTTGATACTAGAAACCAATTATCGAGTAACAATTCATGTTTTTCCATCTAGTGAACGTTTTGTTTTTCTCCTCAAAACTCCAAATCCTGGTGCTGCTCAAATGATACGGCTTTGCCTTGATCTAGGAATGCATATCACTCTCGTACATTGTTTAGTTGGGTCCCACGTGAGATGTGTATTTTATTTTATCCTTTCGATGCACTGTCAGATATTGCACTTTCCACTTGCCTTATCATATCAAAAGAATGCAAATAACACTGTCCGTACTTCTTTTCAAATAACCTGTACCAGCACAGGGTTATATACACATGATACTGGAGTAGCACGAATCCATGGATAATATGCTTTGCACGACCCGACATGATCATGATGATTGTAAGGCTCTTTCTATGATTGCAGTGATTTTTTCACAATTTTTGTAAATGCGTCTTCTACATTTTTCAGTCAGTTATATAAGGAAGTCATTCGCCTATGTCTGTTTGCCCATAATAAATTTGTCCCTCCGAGACTGCTTTATTTTTGTTTTCTAACAAATCACATTTGAAAATTTAAAATTCACCAAAGAAGAAATGATTATACGCTAGCCCTTGTAAAAGTGTACTTGTATGGGAATGTGGACTTTTGTTGTCATTTGTTCTAATCATGAGCAAGAAGACCTGTGTTGCTATCAAGTATTGTTTACTCTCCAATCAGGAAATTATTATTTTCTCGATGCGTAAAGTTTACTAAGAGTGTATTTTTGAATTGTTGTCCTAATTGTCAATTCATTGCAAGCCACTCGTGCTTGAAATCCATTACAAAATACCATGAAAGCCAAGTCAGTCCTCGATCTTTGCTTTTGTTGTTCCAAAGAAGGAGGAACCACCTTCAAGACAAAAGCGGCAATATTTGTACTCGCATACGACCGTGCCTGGAGTTAAAAACAGCGTTTAACAAAATATTTTCAACTTGGAAAAGCAGAAATGTGAAATTCCTAAAATGCATCCCCCCACGAAACGGGCTACTATTTCCAATAGCCATGATGTCAACTGACTTTCAAAGACCAGGTGTAATCATCTTATTCGCGGAGACAGGGTTGCGTCGGGTTATGTGCATTTCCGCCATACACTATGGGACAGTCCTTCTATCTGTTGTTTTGTGTGTCCGTAATGGGCCTAGGGGGAAACCAAGTGTAAATTGCATAATAAAGTATTAAAATCATATAAATAAATGTCACCGCAATTTCATTCCCCCAATATATCCCACAGTGACGCACGTATACACCAGACATTCAGAAACAATTGAGCTAAAGAGAAAAACATTTTGGATGTGCAAGCCATTGATATATTGTCTCGCAGTGAAAATATTTTAGGTGTTTTCACTCTTCTCTTTCTCCGAGTTAGACTGAGTATTTTTTCATGACGTAAGCACAGAATAACGTAATCCATCCTCATTCAGCAAATAAGTAATCTTGAGCTTTTATAGTGCATTTTCAAATTAAATTTGGCCGCGTATTTTTCATCATTTATTATTCGTAAAGGAAACATACGCAACAAAACTCTTTTCCAACAAGTGCTGGCAAGAAGCTTGACCCTAGCAACTTTGTGGGCAGAACCAAGATCCGTAACCCTATTGCTTAACTTCATTTTAGATTCATTTACCGCTTTTCAGAAGAAAACATAGTTTCAGACCGACTATTTCTACTGTAAGCTGGTTAGTTATTGTGAAAGAGGTATTTGTCACTCAACCCGAGTCGTGGATTGAAACACCCTAGAATATTTTCAACTGCTTGGCAATATAATAATGGGCTCCGCTCGCCTACCGGGACAATTGTTGAATATCTTGGAGCTCATGTTTCTGAAGTTATAGATTATATTCGATATATACTCAATCTGCAGACAGTACCTTTTCGAACTTTGTGTTCTCATCAGTGCAGCACAGAGCTAATGCAATCCACAAATGAAGTGAATCATGACCCGTTAATGCCCCTGACCATTCCATCCCCCCCATTGTTTTATGAATAACTGAGTGCTCAACTCATGAGTGAGCTATTCCAAAATGCTATAGTATTACGTTCTTGATAAAAACATCAAGGCTACATAAACCAGTACAGTTGTAGAAAGCAAAGAGTGCTCAACTGAACATGCTGCAACCTATTAGGGCACCATCATGACATGAGCGTTATTCTATATCTATATATAATATATATATAATATATATATAGAATATATATATATATATATTATAATATGGTCGAGGTACTGCGTACTGGTTTCATATAGGTCTCAACTTGGTACAGGGTCATAAATATATATGAAATATAAGCACAACGCTTCGGGTCTAAAACCCTCAACGTTGAAAATAGTCAGTGCATGTCACCGTTGAAGGGATTTATACCGAAGCGTTGTGCTTATTATTTTCATATTATATTTATGCACTGCTACATCCTAACCATGTACCAATTTGAGACCTATATATATAATATCAAGTATATAATATATAGAGATTTATATATATATATATATATAGATAATATATAGATATAATATAGATCTATATAATATATATACATTCAATGATTGGAGAGAAGAAATTGGGTGATTTTATTCATTTTCAAATTTCAAGAAAAATGTGCCAGTTTAATGTGCGGACCACACACAGTTATATGATTTTAATAATGTATGTGAATTTATTATGAATCCGATTTGTCCTTATAAGGTGGTTGTTGGTCCTAGAACTTGGGGGTATATTAAGGATACCTATCTGCCTAAGAACATGCAAAAATTCTGATTTTGATGCAGAGCTAAATGTAGTCACCTAAAATGCTCGAAGTATGAGATGAACGTTTTTTTGTTTGATTCTTCTTATCGTCCAAACACAGTGGTCTCAAATATGATCGAGCCAGGCTGGGTACAACGTCTGGCTGCTTCACTGAATTCCGCAATGACCTTGTCTGAGTGTGCATGGTTGCTCAGCAGTGGGAAGACCAGAGACGTCCATTGTCTGTGGGAGAAGTTTTCCGTGATGTTGGACGGAGGAACCGGTGATAAGGCAGCAGAGGCTTTTAACGCTAAAATAAGCTTCTTGGCAGGGTTGATCTTTCCAATACAGGGCAGGCATACTCTTGCATATGAGTAGCACAGGGCCAGTGCTGTCAATCTTAGGGTATGGGGCGAGCACCCATCTTGTGCCAGGGAGTTGGTTCAAGATGTTATTGGTGAACATACTTTACTCTTCTCTTCTCGATGTGGGTCTAAGAACAGAGTACGGTCCAAGGTAATGCTAGGTAGACAGGGTTATAAAGTGCTCCAGGGTGTTCCCACACCAGGTAACTTTAAGCTGTCGTTGGATTCATGGTTGAGTAGATGGAAAGCACACACCTGTGTCTTGGATGGATGCACGTAGGTGGTTTTCTTCTTAATAAGGAGTGAGTTATCCAAAGCTTTGGAGAGTCTCTCTTCAACAACTGGAAGTTGCATGTTGTACGCTAATTCAAGATCGTCTGCATAAATAAAACGACAGGCTCCTGCACTCCTAAGTTTTCGTTGGTATAGATGTGAACAGGGAGGGCGCAAGCACGCTCCCTTGTGGTAGTCCATTCTTGAGCCTACGCCATCGGCTTTCTTTGATCATAGCCGAACAAAGAACATCTGTTGCCAGCAATTCTTTGATAAGCGCAGTCAAGCGGATATCCTCGGTGAGTTCCAGAATCTATGGATAGGCCATACGTGATTAACAGTGTCATAGAATGCTGATAGTCGACGAACACAAAATCCTGTTACCATACCATGCGAAATCATCCCAATGTGTTGAGTATAGGTTGAGTAACTTGGCTGTTGTTGATTTGCCTGCCGGACAACTGCTTTTATTTATTTTTCATCTCAACTTGTATAACAAACATTTCGGATCCGGATTTTATTACAAAATGTGAATTGAGGACACGATTGAGGCTTAGTATGTGGCAACAATTATGTAATTGCCAAAAAAAACACGATTTGTTAGAAATCTGAGGGGGTCATCCTCAGGAAATATCGGAGTCAGCCTTTAAAACGTGGTCTGTACGAAAATAACAAATACACTTGCATGTCTCCTGGTTTGTGACGACATAGGACAGTGTATGAAGCGGGTTAGTAATGCATGGACACGAAATCGGGTCAAGATACAAGAGAGCAACTCATTATGAAGCCAACCAATACGGGGATTGTAGCAAGGAAATCGGATCGTGTAAAACCAGGGTAAAGTAGATTAAATGGCACCAAAGCAACAGCACGCGTGTAAAAGGGGGCCTATCAAGCGAAAGAAATTATGCAAAAGTAGTCCGTGAAGAATTTGCTGTCACCCTGAGCAATTTCTTGTTAATTTAATTAAATATGGCGCGGTAATTCGTAAATGGGCACACACCTAACATGACAAGTAGCATTAATAAACTACGCCATAAATTGCACTTCTTGAGTGCACACACTTCTTACATCGATTTTGAGAATGTGTCAGAAATACTAAATGGGGAATATCATGCACTTATGAAATGGAAGAATACGGTTATTCCTTGGTATATTGGACTGAAGGGGATTGTTGAAGTTGGAAGCAAATTAAAGGTGCATGAGCCGATCAACAACCTCATCGTCCCCAACTTAAATATCATAAAATAGAGATTTTTCCATCAGACGAAAGTGGAATGAGATATTTTGGCGATATGCTTCCATGGAAAACACGGAAAATCGCACAATGATCGGGTCACCCATCTCACTTAAACATGCGACAGAAACTATATGTCGATGAACAGACAAAAATAGTTTGCTTCTTTAAAATATTCCTAAAAGAGGGGGACTCATAGGATAGGAGGCTATATCATGAAAAGGTCAAATGGCATCTACCAATCATTTAAAGTTATTCTCCAAAATGCATAGTGTTCCTATACTTTTTTCACTTAAATTAGTATATACCATTATTATTATGGTTCAAAGGACCCTTTATGAGAGAGAGAGAGAAGACCACATATCAAGCGTGTTCCCATTAATACGCAATCCACTGTAGAAAAAACAATATTGCAGAAGAAAAACAGACCTTAACATATAATAGAACGACCTCGACGACATTCCGGAAGTATGTCCATAGAATAGTGCATGATGGGAACGTGGGAACATTTTTAAGCTTTTCTAGGCTGCATTATATCTTAATCAATAGGATTTTCTAATAAACACCATACACTCCTATACGGAAGGCACAAATATCACGGTCATGTCAGGATCAATGGTTGCTATATGCAGTACATATGACACCCATGCATGCATCGATTCCAACCCAACCATGATGACTATTACAAAATGGAAAGCTCTCATTATGCCTCAATAGAGGTTTATGGGATTCATTTGGAATAGTAATATGAGCCCGAGCTCTGCAAATCTTAATCATAAAGCATTTTAACATTTTTATTTAACAATGTAGATGACTTCTCAGCTGCTTCGTTATTCGGCAACTTGAGAATTTACCTCTTTTTCCCCACTCTGCATGTGTTTCAAATTAAGTTGAGAATTCGGATATTTTTTTCTGAGATTTGCAAAAAATTTAAGAATGATCAATCTTTCATTACAGTTTTATTATTGGATTTCTTAAGATGATAATAGTAACATTTTCTCAATGATGTGAAGCGGGTCATTTTGCATAGGCCTTTTGTTGGCCAAATTTCATAGAAATCTTTGAAGTTTTTTAACGGCTGCGCTATGCTAGTGTTATAACCTGTCTATACAAATGGTATTATCTTCAGTTACCACTGGTTACGGAATAAAGCTTGGGTAAATTTATTATAGGACAGATTTACCCGCAGCTTTATTCCGTAAGACTACTGGAAGCGGTAAAATATCACAGCGATAAATCTATTATAGAACAACGGCTCAACCACCAACCACTAAACTCAACCGTCAGATGGCGGCGGTTCAGGGCGGTTCAACCACATTTCACTGTTTAGAACAATAAAACCAGTTCCAACCGAAAAGAACCGGCCGGAACTGGGCGCAACCGGTGCTTGAGTTTGAAACAACTCCTCACTTATCCCTGTCTTTGCTTTATTCTCTACCTTAAGTTTGTTTTCACCGTTACTTGGTTACATCCGTACCGTTTATTCAAATATAAATGCTAGTGGGCACTTGATCCCTGCTCATTTTATCATCGCTTTTATCTTTAGGGGGCTGTCATTTTCTTTGGCAGGGGGTCTCACAAATGTGGATCGACCCATACTTTTTCATGATCCCCCATCAAAGGGCTGCATTCAAAGTTAAGAAATTTAAAAAGATGTTAAAAAGCCCCCTCTCCGTCGCTAGCGCGAGATCACTCTGGTTTGAGCCGGTTTTGAGTGCCTTCGGAGAACTCTCAGTTATCGCATTATCTTGCAGCAGATGAACTATTTTTTAACTATAATATTGCCGTTAAAATACTTTTTCAGTGAATTTTTGAGAGTTTTATGCTTTGATGATTTTGTGATCCCAATATCAATAGCTTAATTCCATCTGTTTTTCATGTCAAAAACTATAACCCCCAGTATATTTGGGACTCCCTGGCGAAGAAAATGACAGCCCCCTTACAGTGTTACACGTGTTAAAAGCTCACTGTGAAATGGAGAAATGCCATTATTTTTTTAAATATAATAATAGGGTGAGCCGTGGCGACGCGACGATGGTGAAAATCTCAAGTTGTTCTTTTAAATAGTGTATTTATTTCTCCTCATAAAATACTTTAACGGTGTTTTTACTGTGTTTTCAATTTTGCGTGTATGTTTAAGACTCATCCTTGATTAAACTGTATTTTCACGTATCAGTCATCTTTAGTTTTATTAATAAGATATACCTTGAATTTTGATCTAAACAACCACAATATTAAAACGCCTCAACCGTGATATAAAATTAACATGATGATAACAAAAGTCATCTCAGCGCGATTGCTGCAACAGGTTTGTAAAGGAGTCATAGGTTTTGAAAATATTCAATTGCGCCATTAAATAATGGTTTTAAAGAGAACGGCATGCGGCAGAGTAGGAAGGTCGTTGAAATTAATATTCAATCAATGTCCACCCCTTACAGTCTTGTTTATCGACCACGTAATTTACAAAGTGCAAAATTCATTAAGTTCGACTTCTATACTTGATGAGGAAAATTATACAAGACCCGAAACTAGCTGTATTTACGCAATTACATTTAAATTACTAATGCACGAGTCACTTCCATTTAGACACGGAAAGATTGTGTGGGGTAAATTTGATTTAAGGAGGTAGTGCTCAATTTCAACGCGCATTTGCAAGTACCAAGAAATTTACTCGCATGCCATTATTATTAATAAGAGTAGTTAATTGTTTTTATTCTATTTACTCAACAGCTTCCAAGGTGAATGCATTATGCTGTACGTATTTCCAATCAGTCAAAACTTTTGATTAATTTATTAACTACGTTTGGATGGTTTTTAACAGGCAAATAAGGATATAAAACAAATAATTTATGAAATAATACAGGAGCTGTAAGATATTGATCAACTGAAAACACCTCAAAGGTAACTTAAATCGTTACTTGTTAACATTTGTTGTAAATTTTGCCATTTTCCATGCAAATAGAGAAACAGTGCTTTAAAGGGACATGGTCCGATCGCTAATAACCTCTTCCCCAGAACCCCAGATTTTACCGGAAGTGGTCAAAATTTGGTATCTGAAGAAAGCTACTATTTTTCTTATTTACCCTGTGAAATCTTATAGGGCTATAGGATGTTTGATTTGGAAGATACGAGCGAACATGTACTCCATTTTGGTCGACCAATAATGATTTTACACAGTACTCTACGGGGCTTACAAAATCACGTTTTTAGTTCTCACATCAAAATGAAATATCACCGCGCAGCTTTACAGACGGTGTTGGGTGGAGGCCATTCTATCCAATGCCTTTTTGTACTTTAATAGTTATGGGCTGTTGAACACAGAGAGCATTTTTACACTCTGTCCACGGCATCTCTGGGACGGCACCTTAAAGGTATGAACAGCTGTCCAGATTTCATTTGGTTTCATTGTTCCATTCTAAGCCAAGATGTTGATTTCATGTTAGGGAGAAGGTTTGGATTACAACGTCGTCAGACGTGTGTGGCATTTTCCAAGACGGTGCACCGCCTCATCGTCTCGTCATCGGCAGAAATCATCTGCAAGAACCTTTTTGCAAACGAGTTGTCGGAATTGGCCATAGAGTTGAATGACCTCCAAGGCTTTACTACATTGTTCTTCTTTGGGGACGCATTCAAGCCATGGTCTATGAGAGAAAGATTAGGAAGTAAAGTGTGTTCATCTCTAGAGTGATCAAGTAGAGGGCAGCGTCTCATATGCGACTTTTGAATGAAGACTATGACGAAGGTTTAATACAAGATAATTAATTGTAACAATGATAATAAGAACCACTTACAAGAGTGTTAATGAGGCCAATTCCGACAACTCGATTGCCAAAAATTTCTTGTAGACGATTACTGACAATGACGGGAAGATATGCACCATCTTAGAAATACCACATACGTCTGATGATTCCATTACTTTATGATCAACACCTTCTCCTTAACTGACAAACACTGTCTTGGTTCAGAATGGGACAATGGAACCAAATGAAATCTGGAGACAATGGAAATCTGGACAGCTGTTCATACCTTTAAGATACCGTCCCGGAGATCCATGGACAGAGTATAAAGTTCTCTTTGTGTTCAACAACACATACCTTTTTAAGTACATAAGGGAATTGGATCATTCTTTTTTTAAATGAAGTTTATTAATGACACTTTTATATCATTACTTAATAAAGATGCTGCACTCTTTTTACAATATAGGGGGCGTCTTTTGGTTTCCTTTTTTTTACTCACCCTGTAGTACAAGTGGAATGTCAGGTATCTTATCGAATTTAAATCCACAATAATCAGCGAACGTCGCGGTGACATTCAATTGAATCAAAAGTTCGCCCTCTTGGATTCTGAGAATAACATCATGTGTTTGAAAAAATCACTTTGACCTTCATTACGCTATGTGTAGTCAAGAACACATGGTACAAGTTGAAATCAATTTGTGATAAAGTCTTTTTCTCCATTTTGCAATGCTTTTAGCCAGTACGTGTTTTTCAACAATAAGTATTTTGTGCATATTCTCAACGGATAGAATATTAAATGGGTTTCATTTTAATAAATGCCAATATAGGACCTATAAAATAATTATACAATTTTAGAAAGTAAACAATGCAAAGATTAAAAAACATTGGTTTGGTTTTGGTAATGGTCATACTTTTAAACAATCATAAAAAAACAATATATTGCACAATTATTGTTTATTATTCCTTTACTTATAAAATTTAATTTGATGATTTTTTTTCATTCTAAGGCAAATCTCTGGTGGAGATTTTTTTTGTTGTAAACTAAATATCAATTTATGCCACGAAATCTTTAAGTATCACTTTTCAAAATGGTATAATTCATAGATCATGAACCCACCCTCCCCCTTGCAAATTTTTTCTTTGGATGGGGAAGATTTTTCATATTAAAAAATTCTATTTTCCAAGTGAGGAATAAATTGAAAAAAAAAAAGCGAAATGTTGCGTTTTTTATGATTTCCCTTAACAGTATGACGTTAATAAAAAATTCCGCCATTGTTTTCGTGCTTGTTGGAAAGATTGTGCAAGATGCCAAAACAATGGACTTATTAAGAAATTAATAAAACATCCAGGTACTTTGTCCACGTGACTTGATACATTCAGATATTAGTTGCCTGTTGTTGATTAGTATTAGCAACAAACCGTTTGTCTTTCACTGTTTGTGTGCCATCCACCGAAGCTATCATCAGTTCGTGTCCGTTATGATTTTCCCCCGCACAGAACTTATAATAACAAATACATATCTTAATCAAATGAACATACCCTTCCCTAAAGTTCTTGTTAGTGGCTGCGTATATAATGCTATTAACACTCGAGCTGACATGCGCCATGCAGATTGCTGTTATCAAAACAGAACGCGGCCAGGACAAAGCCGTGTCCAGCAGAAGTATCACGGCATAAGGTGCCCACAAAGACACAAACACTATTAATATAATCAAAATAGAACGAAGCAACCTCAAGTCCGTCGTCTTGATTACATTTTGTCTTTTTACACCTGCATTCTTCTCTTGGAATTTTTTCAAATTCTGCTTGGTAGCCCTAGCAAATAAGAAAATTTTAGTATAGCAAAACAGTAGACCATTTAGTGGAAAGCCAAATCCGACGAAGAGTAAAAACAGGCGGAACTCATAGCCAAGTGTGTAATCTAATGCGCAGTGTAATGATCGCGGGTTGTAGCTGTGCTTACCCCAACCAAGCATGGCAGGGAGATCAACAAGTACGCTCAAAACCCAGACACCCAAGACAAAGAAGGGCATGGTCTCCTTGTTGAAGATGTCTTGATACACGGTGTAATGGCAAATACAAATGTACCTGTTCACGCTGATGGCAAACATTGTCCAGATGGAACAGCCACATGCGATTATACAAAGAGCAGCGCTTAATCTGCAGAGTCATTCTTTTTGAGAAGAAAACAATTCTCATCATCATGACACCAATACACAACAAAGAAAAAATTATCAACATTTTGGTTTTAAAAAGCAACCCTGAAGAACTTGGCTAATAATGTTTATCTACCATTGTCTACAAGTAGACCAAAATGCTTATGGGCTGTGCACTAATTACCTGCCCTGTGCAGGGGAATGGTATTATTTCTCAAAAAAAGGCTCGTAAGATACAGTGACCTTTGGTGCCAAATGGACATGCAACTACTCGTAAACATTAATAATTGTAGACAGATACGTAACGAGGATGGGTCGAAAGAGCACATCAGTTTATGTCATTCAAATCGGTACCTTAAGTCACAATATGTCACGTGATTACTAGTCATTTCATACCTCGCTGCACTCCGTTGCCAATATATTGATCACTTTCGCTGCATCTGCGTTGCGGTATGTTGCTTTGGCCGAACTGCGGTCTCTTCCCAAAATACCGCATTGCGGTGCCCCAATAAATTTTAGTTAATTTCAACTGGATATACAGAGCTAGTGAGTTGCGGCAGAAAGTGATCGATATATTGGTAGCGTGATCAAGGTATAAACGCACCTTTAAAATCAATTTAACTTTATTGCGGTACCGCGATGCGGTAGCTGCAGTTCGAGCAAAGCAACACACCCCAACGCTGCTGATGCAGTGAAGTATGAACGAACCTTTAATCTATCTTCTATAGGGAATATATTCGTTGAAAAATGAAATGTTCCATTCAAATCGGCATGCGCCTCTTTTATCTTTCAACTCAGCAAAACATTCTTACCATTGTACTCATAAACATATTACTTGTATAACATTTTACAATATTTTACAAAGAATAGGAATGTCTAATTGTATTATGTCACAATTGTGGGAAAATGAAGATTTTTTTTATTATTACCTACGATGTAGAAGGCATTGACAGCAGTTGACACAAGGAGGTCTGTA
Source organism: Ophioderma brevispina (assembly GCA_023653785.1). Lineage (NCBI taxonomy): Eukaryota > Metazoa > Echinodermata > Ophiuroidea > Amphilepidida > Ophiodermatidae > Ophioderma > Ophioderma brevispina. Next base: position 15,105 of record JAMKCH010006937.1, read on the forward strand.
ACCGCTAGGTTGACAATAAACACATTGCTGAGAATGTGAAGCTTTCGATGAACAAACACCGCGCCGATTACCAATAGGTTTCCAAGAGTTCCCAAGATTAACAACAGCGCACATACAATCAGGTATACGAGATTGAGAATTTTATCATAAGTGTCCGTACCTGACAGATATACCTGTATCAAACAGAAAGCAAACAAACAGCATTTATTTCCAGTGTCAGCTGGAATCATAAAAAAGAATATGCCTGTCTATAAGTCCGTTGCCGTACAATGGTAGGTGAATCAAAGGACACGTTTAGAGTCGATCACACTAGAGATTTATCTATAATGCCTACAGATTTTAGATGAAGTATTATTTATCTATACTCAAATGCAAACGAGTGAATTACATTCTTTTTATAGTAACTACAGAAAATACTCCAAAAAAGAGTGAAATTTCACCCCTTTTGAACAAAATTTATGGGTCCAATTTTGCAAAATGTTTTTTTTTTTTTCAATTATCAAGAGTAAATTTATCCCAAAAGATATTCTTGGAAAGGTGTTAAATTCCACTCACTCTTTTCGGAGTGGGCCTGTAGTCACTATAATCGTACGATTTTTGATCCTACTGTACGCCGAAGCTGCCTTCATGCTATATAGCCTGTGAGCTGTCCTCCGATACCAAAAAAAAAAAAAAAAAAAAAAAAAAAAACCCCCCCCCCCCCCAGGATCCTCCGACTTGACCATGGTTGTATTCTATATGGTCTAGTAAACCAGAAAAATGATGTACCTTTTAAAAAAATTATTTATTTCTTGCATATTCGGATAGCCCAGATAATATATTTGTTATTTATCTTCACCTCATTCGCAAATCTATTATTTCGTTTCATTTTTATATCAGTTTTAATTAAATATATTTTCCCCATTGACTTATGTACAAAACAAAAAGTTTAACGGCGATTTTCTCAATTTCTGATTTTACTTGTTTTTTGGGCATGAAAAAAGTAGTTATTTTCTCTGACAAACATACTCTGCAACCATTTAACCCATCTTTTTAACTTATTTTATATGCATTAGGATGTACTGAGCAAGAATATGAATGTTTTATTTCCAAAATATATTTTTAGTAGAGCATATATGGACGAAAAATGATGACGTCATCAAGATTGTCCTTTGGGGGTAAAAATATCGAAATATTTTTTTTTTACCTTAATATGTTAGCTGACCTTGCCATCTTTAATTTCAAAGCATATTTGAACCTTTAACCCACTTCATAGATGAGTAATAAGCCAAAACTGATCTATTTTTACATTGAGCCCTATGTAGAATCCCCAATTAAAATGCCATTTTCTTAAAATTGTGATTTCAAATTGACTATGAGTTTTAGAAAGGCAGGACACAGGGTGGTTACCCCTCGAGAGTTATAATGCACCCGATACTTACTCTCTAAATGCAAAAGAGTGAAATTCACTCGTTTGCATTTAGAGAGTATGATTTTGATACCAGTGAATAGCTATGATCCTCTTCTTTCCATTGATACCAAAAAAAAAAAAAAAAAAAAAAAATTTTTTTACCTTAATATGTTAGCTGACCTTGCCATCTTTAATTTCAAAGCATATTTGAACCTTTAACCCACTTCATAGATGAGTAATAAGCCAAAACTGATCTATTTTTACATTGAGCCCTATGTAGAATCCCCAATTAAAATGCCATTTTCTTAAAATTGTGATTTCAAATTGACTATGAGTTTTAGAAAGGCAGGACACAGGGTGGTTACCCCTCGAGAGTTATAATGCACCCGATACTTACTCTCTAAATGCAAAAGAGTGAATTTCACTCTTTTGGAGTGACTACAGGGCCCACTCTAAAAAGAGTGAAATTTCACAGCTTTCAAAGAATACTTTTTGGGTCAAATTTACTCTTGATAATTTAACAAATGATAAAATGATATCATTTTGTCAATTATCAAGATCAAATTTGACCCCAAAAGTGTTCTTTTTAAGGTATGAAATTTCACTCTTTTTGGAGTGGGCCCTGTAGTCACTCCAAAAGAGTGAAATTCACTCGTTTGCATTTAGAGAGTATGATTTTGATACCAGTGAATAGCTATGATCCTCTTCTTTCCATTGATACCAAAATAAGTATCAAATAAGTACCAACATACCTAGTGGGGCGTCACAATGACGTCATAAAGTCCGTGAGCCGGCAAAATTGGCATTTTCCAGAGAAAATTTTCGAAAATCCATTTTTGCGCTAAAAAGAGGTAGGAATGTCGGATTTTCATGCGGTTTTCAGCACTAAATGATGACAATTGACTAGTTCTTACAGAAACATAGACTTTTAGAGCCATAATGTGCATAATATTTATTTTAAAAAATGTACCAAAAATATCTTTGGGTGGCAACCACCTCTCTTACCCTTCGACTTTGACGGTATACCCTAACCCCGGTGAAGGTGCTACCTTTGCATTTGGATCTATAAACAATACTAACAGGAATAGGTTTGGATTTGGAAGGTTAATTTCCAAACACATAGCTTCGATAGATTGTCATCAACATTAGTAACTGTTTATAACTACCATTTTTAATTAACATATAATACCCCATGCTCCATACCTTTCCTATCAAGCCGAAATAGATAAATAACCATCAATGAAGTCATATAATATTAATTATCATTCAACCAGGTTCTGTAACACAAAAAACATCAATATCATGAAGAGGAAGTTAAAATAAGATGTGGTTAGATCAACCTTTTGGGTATCCCTATTTCTATCTCGGCTGCACGACGGTAGGCGCAATCAACACGATCAATTAAAAACCTTTGCCTTAGAAAAACTGAAGTTCCAATACTTACCAAAGATATTTACTTTTTACGTTATTAGGAGATATGTGAGCATATTGGCCAAACCGTGGCGAAACGAGACAATTTGGTGCAATACGCGTCGAACATGTGAGGAAGGAAACTGGTCAAGATTAGATTGTATCGAACGATCTTAAAATGTCAAAGGTCAACAACAAACACACATTATCGGGTTTTTTTAAATCACCCAATTTTAAAAACGTATGTTTATTTAGCTTTCTTGATCTGGAATCCTGTAGTGTAGACACCAAGAAAGCTCTTAGTAGTTATGAACTGAGATGTGAGACATTAAAAATAAGAATGATGACCATTTTGAAAATGGTCGCCAACAGTGACCACAGATCAATTCAAATCCAGCTGGGTATCGTTTGACTAGTCAATGTTGATTTTGAGAAAGTATGTATTATACCAAGTGACTTGGGGACTTGTGAGTTTTGTACATGATGTACATTTCTGTAAAGATATTCTGTACTATAACAGGGGATTTCCGAATGGCTATTGGAAAACAAAGGTTTGAATATAAAAAAAGGTCAGCATGTTGCATGATGCGTTATGTTTATATTATCTAGAAGGAAGCAGTGATTTCTGGTACTTGACGCAGTATCAATTCCTCAAGTGGCCAGCTATTGAACATGCAGGATTTATACAACCGGTTATTCAAGTAATTGCAATGGCAAGAATTGCGGCGACGTCCAAGAAATGGTCCTGCTACTTTCACTGTGGGTAATGTTTAAAAACTGTTAATGTATGTTTTAAATGTTTTTAGTTTTCATCACGGTGCAGGCAATTACTGAACTGTCATAGAGAAAGTCGTGATTGGATGTTTTGAGGGGATGATAAATTTGGGCCATGTTTATTACTTTGTGGATTTGCATGATAATGTCAAGAATAGACGTCAAATCTTGCAATGATTTAATTCGTGTAAGATTACTGTCCACGTCAAGAAAAGACGTCAAATTTTGTAATGAGTTAATTCCGTGTAAGATTGTATCACATTTTGCACTTTAATGACACCAAAGTCATAGTTCTTGTTATATTGGCCTCCATTTTTCTAATTAAAAATATTAATTTTGAGAAAAAGGTTTCTCATGGAAAAGCACTTAATTAGGGAATTCCCCTTGTGCTATATGAGATCAGACCAGGTGTTATTTACTAGATAGATTGTGCAAGAGAGGTAAGTGGGATTCCCCTAGTGCTGTGTTGAGATATTCACCTGTTGTTGATAACTAGAGCAATGAATGGGATTCCCCAAAAAGGGCTATATTTAGAAACTGAGTCAACTTGTTTATGCTTTGAGATCAAAGCAGATTGCATAATATGGGGATTCCCCCATGAAGTTTAAATGTGAGGTGATGCAATGCAGATGATGTAATTTTTGTGAAATTTGATTTGACAGTGCTAGGTTATGTTTATGCATGATAATGTTGTAATACCTATTTTTGGGTATTAGGAAAGGGGAATCTAGCTGTGAGTAGTTAAATACTTGTCACTGGAAGGACTCAGGCCAGCAGTTGTAACCAGGAGCTATACAGTATAGTTATAGCTCCTAGTTTTAATCTACAAGTAGCTATTTTCTCTGACAAACATACTCTGCAACCATTTAACACATCTTTTTAACTTATTTTATATGCATTAGGATGTACTGAGCAAGAATATGAATGTTTTATTTCCAAAATATATTCTTAGTAGAGCATATGGACGAAAAATGATGACGTCATCAAGATTGAACTTTGGGGTAAAAAAATTCGAAATATTTTTGTTTACCTTAATATGTTAGCTGACCTTACCATCTTTAATTTCAAAGCATATTCGAACCATTAACCCACTTCATAGATGAGTAATAAGCCAAAACTGATCTATTTTTACATTGAGCCCTATGTAAAATCCCCAATTAAAATGCCATTTTCTTAAAATTGTGATTTCAATTGACTATGAGTTTTAGAAAGGCAGGACACAGGGTGGTTACCCCCTCGAGAATTCGTTATAATGCACCCGATGCTTATGATTTTGATACCAATAAATAGCTATGATACTCGTCTTTCCATTGATACCAAAATAAGTACCAAATAAGTACCAACATACCTAGTGTGGCGTCACAATGACGTCATAAAGTCTGTGAGCCGGCAAAATTGGCATTTTCCACAAGAAATCTTCGAAAATCCATTTTTGCGCTAAAAAGAGGTAGGAATGTCGGATTTTCATGCGGTTTTCAGCACTAAATGATGACAATTGACTAGTTCTTACAGAAACATAGACTTTTAGAGCCATAATGTGCATAATATTTATTTAAAAAAATATACCAAATATATCTTTGGGTGGCAACCACCCCCTCTTACCCTTCGACTTTGACGGCATACCCTAACCCCGCTGAAGGTGCTACCTTTGCATTTGTTTTCGCTCAAATAACCAGAAATGACGAGGCAATGATTACCTAGAAGCTTTTCAGCGCACTAGGTTGACTAGGGTGGTAATCTCCCCTCCCCCGTAAGACGAGGGTTAACTTTATCTAACCAATATATCCATCGGGGTTGTTGCAATTCCTATAAACATTCTAACAAGTACCCAATGGTGATCAACTTGATATCAGTGCTATATGGGTTTCTATTCATATCATAAAGGTACCATCATACGTCACAACGACATCACAATCCCAAGAAACCACAAATTTCCCCGATATTCCATGAAGATAGACCAAGTTTCAATTTGAGCCAACATTTACAAACAAGATGTTTTTGACACGTGTTTGCTTTATATGAAAGGAAATGGCTATTTTGATATATTCATGCTTATATCGTTAAGACTTTTTCGTAAGAAAAAAAGTTGGAGGTAAATTTGATGATTTACCCAGTCTGTAGACAATAGAAATGGTAGACGGATGTATAGCTGGGCAAAAAGATCTCTCTAGAAAATTAAATAGCAGGCGAAATAAACAGAAGAATTCACGAGCCTTTGGTTAAAGTAAACTTTGCATCATTTTTCGAGATGAGGATCTCACACTACCTTTAACAAACAGATCTTCAATCAGTGTATTGTTTCAGTGATATCCTATTGGCAGAGACTTGGAAAATAGGAGAAATTAGAGAATAATGCTAATAATTGTTTCCACGACATATCCACTGAAGTGCTCAAGGGCGCCGCTAAAACTGCGTCAACCTGAGGTGAATCTCAGCTTCAACACAACAGGTAAGTCCAGAATAACCAGGGAGGATTAAAGGAAAGAAGTCCGAGTTTAGAAGCCCCGGTTAGAAACCGAAGTTCACGGAGAAAAACCAGCGAGGACATGTACGGATCAGCAACCAAATTCGGTTTTCTTAAAGAAACTTGGAAGTTATTGGTGACAACGAGATGCACCATTTTCACAAAACAATCAACCATGTTCAAGAATAACGAGAAAATCTTGGTTTCCCCGCTTTAAGATTTTGATTAGATTTTGACCATCGCTCCAAGGGGTGCTATTCCTTATTTTGAGAGCAGATCACAATATGACAGGATCGATTCATTCCGTAGAAGTTATTAATTGCAAATGCGACACATCCTCGCTTGTCTAGTGGTAAGATAGCTATGGTCATAATGATATTTGTCCGGGGTTCCAATCTAATTAGACCTTTTAAAATATTTAAAGTCCAAAAAACAATAGCTGCATCAGTGCTCTTTTAGGTTTGAAAGGGAAATGTCAGCGTGCCGCCGAGCCTCGTGTTTTAGGTTGTTTGAATGGCTTTCCAAGCATTGGAACGAATATTTCAAAACATATTTGCTTGAAATTTGATGTACCAGTATGTCAAAGAATTCTACTTCTAAATTATAACATGCCAAGATGGTTGTCAATTCTGATGCTGCCTTGTATGGCTCCACTATAGTTGGAGGTGAGAAAGCAAATTCTGAAAACTATCCGACCAATTTGTTCTGATATAAAGAGACTGCGAGTCCCCTTTAAGTGTCCTAGCATAGAAATGCACGGAATAAAACGCAACCTTGTAGATAAGACTAAGAGATCAATGATGTATAAAACATAACAGTGGGATGGGTCCTCCGACTCTCGTTAAAAGACTGACTAATTCATTCGGTACTGAGTCAACAAAATGGAATATATCAAATAGCTTCAAATTTAACATAGCATGCATCAAATTGTGACCCACATTGGAAGAAATCTAGATAGTTTTTACGTTTGATGGAAAAACAGAAACGAAACATACAAATAAAATTACCTCACTCATTATCATTGCTGTTAATCAGTGCAGCTTCGTCTGGATCTTCATCCTATTCATCAACACTCTCATTGGTCCTGATTTTCAGAATATCTAAAAGCTGAGCCGGAGCAAGTTCATCCTCGGTCCACAGAGGTTCAATATGTCATTCAATCAAAACCAAGCCGTGGCCATTTAGTAGCTTCAGAAAAGGTCACCAATGTAAGCATTTTTTTTCAAACTCCCCCACTTGCAAATTGGTACACTATATCATATCACCAGTTTAATAACAGGATCAATGTTGTCACGTTCAATGCAACATTTCTTCCCCATCATACTAGAGCAGAGGTCATTCATACACCAAAGACATAATCTACCATAGCGCAATAAACTCCTCCATTCCATCAAACAACTCATCAGACACATCATAAGAATCTCCTATTCTTGCCAATGCATTGTGAAACCTGTGTACTTTAAGAAGCGTCATTTTGGTTTTACGTTGCCAATACCCCTGAAAGCGCTATAGACTATATAACATCTTTGTGAATGACCCAGAAGGCCCAGAAGGGCAGTGCGGTACTCTGTTGGGAATTCATTGGTGAGGTGAGAAATGGCAACCAGCCTTTTTCTATTTCCCGGCCCTTGTAAGGGTTATCTTTACCAGCACATCATAGAAGTGAACCATCAAGTGAAGAATATGGAAAAAATGCTTGACATTACCCCGGACATTACTGACTCTAATCTTTCTGAAACTACTGATCATCACGACTGTGTCTTGATTGATGGTCAATGTTGAACCTCTGTTTACCGAGGATGACGTTGTCCTGGCTCATCTTGAATATATTGTGGAAATTAGGGCCAACAATGACATTGAGATTGATATTGAGTCGGATGAAGATCAGACCAAGTTGCACTGATCAACCAATGCCGATAACGCATTGAGAATGAATACGGTACATATCCCTAAAAAGTCCCTTAGCTGCATATAAAATACACTTTTGAAAAACGTACGTGAGCGCGGCCCCTACATGGGTAATTGCCCAAGATCTAACAAGAAAAATAACGCCCTAGCTAGCTCCTTTGTCAGATTCTTCTCTTGTGACTTTTGGGATATAGATGGAATTGCCTGTTTTCTTTTTTCTTAAGATGTTAAACAAAGACATCTATATCTCATGGAACAGTGGTTAAAATTGTGTGAATTGTGATTAATATCTATGTAAAATTTGAACCATGTCAATTATGTAATCATTGGTGTGGGGAAATATCATTTTGAGAAAAAACAATGGGGCAAGCTTAACCGGATGGTTAACATACCAGATTTTCAGAGTAAACCGGATCTTGATCAGATTCTTTGGAGTCTGATAGGACGCTCTTAATTCAAGCAAACTTGACAAATTGAGAGCACAAGCATTTGATCACCATCTGTGGAACTTTCAACATTCCAACATTGCTGGCCTATTCAGATGCCTTATTTTAAGGCATCAAACATATTCGGTTCCAATGCATGGACGGTCATTAAAGGATCTGTCAAACCCAAGCCGGTCGGAGTGGGGTTGAAAAGCTCTCTTCAAGAGTTGACCGCTTCAATTCAAAAAGATTTCACCTTCCACATACGAGAACAAGCGTCTAATCCAAGGTTGGGGATTCCACTGTTTGTCATACATGATAAAAAACAAATACAAACAAGAAACGCTTAAATGAACGTCACACGGCTTTGCCTAATTATGGCAATTATTTCGCTATGTTAATGAAAGAACCCGGACATACACTGTTTCGGATATTAGTGGAAATGTCATCACTGTTCCTGAGTAAAGGGGGGAGCAGTGAGTGGTTGGTGCAAATTATTGGATATTCTTTAGGGGTAAACAGGAAAATTAAGGCTCAGAAGATAACCATTTCCTTTCAGATAAAGCAAAAACATTGGCAAACAACAAATCGCGTTTGTAATCATTTTTAGGCTAAAAATTGAAAACTCGACGTCGTATTTTAAGTGATTAAGGGCAAATTTGGGATTCTTAGGGTTAGGGACGTCAAACGGTTGTTATGATCGTAGTTATTTGAGAAAAACAATAAAAACAAGAGAACCATGCTATACATTGTAACTAAATTACTACAATTGGGTATTATTTTGTGTGCATAATACCTCCCATGTTAGACATATTACAGAAAATACACCTAAGACGGTGTGATTTTACCTTCGTCTTACCAAGGGTGGGGGGGGTTACCACAGTCACTTGCCTGCGGTGCGTGAAATGCAACAGCTCAGAAAAAAGCTCCAGGTACTTGTTTTCTCATCCTTGCTGGTCGTTTTATCGACACAAAGAATGTGAAAGTAGCCCTAGGTATGCCGCCAAGGGGAGGGGTGGTGGTAGGCTACCAAGGATGAATTTATGCTACATTTTTGAAATTTTCTCTTGTTTATGTTAAAATTATCAATTGCCATCAATTAGAACTGAAAACGGCATGAACATTTGATATCCTATTATAACTTTAGTAAGCAAAAATTGTTTTTCTGTGGAAAAATATAAGTTGCAAATGAAGAAACGTGGTAAGTCATTGTGACGCTATCCTAGGTATGGTTTGTGGTACTTCGGAAAAGCTTCTATGTAATCATTCCCCCGCACTTTAGTATTTAGCGAAACAAATGAGACGGTAGAACCTTCACCGGGGTTAGGGAATACCGTCACAGTCGAAGGGGAAGAGGGGGGGTGGTTGCACCCCAAAGGTATTTTTGGTGAAGTTGTTTTTAAAATATTATGCACATGATGGCTCTAAAGTCTATGTTATGTTAAGTTAAGAACTAGTCAATTGGCATCATTAGTGCTGAAAACCGCATGAAAATCCGAATTTCTACGCTCTTTTTAGCGCAAAAATGGATTTTCGAAAAATTTTGGGGAAATGCAATTTTGCCAGGCTACGCGACTTTACTGAGTCTGTGAAGCCACACTAGGTATGTTGATACTCGTTTTGGTACGTATTTTGGGATCAATGGAAAAAGAAAGAGTGATCATTAGCTATTCCACGGTATCAAAAATCATATGAATCGGTGCATTATAAGATTCTCGAGGTGTGCGGTAACCACCCGTGTCATGCATTTCTAAAATGCATAGTCAATTGAATCACAATTTTAAGAAAAATGGCATGTTAATTGGGGAGGATTTTACATCGGGCTCAATGTAAAACTAGATCAGTTTGCTTATTATCATCTTATGAAGTGGTTTTTTAAAGGTTCAACTATGCTTGAAATTATTAAAGATGCAAGGTTCAGCTAAAATATTAAGGTAAACAAAAGATTTCGATTTTTTTTACCCCAAGGTCAATTTGATGACGTCATCAGTTTTCGTCCAGATGCTCTACTAAAAATATATTTGAGAAATAAAAACATTCATAGTTCTTGCTCAGTACATCCTAATGCAAAACTATAAGTCAAAGAGGGTTAAAGCAGGGCGGCGCTCAGGGTAAATCATTAGAGGGGCGAAACTCATAGGGGGCGACACGTACAAAATGAACTCATTTTGGTTAAAAAACCCCTAATTTTGCGCAAAAAACCCATGTTTCCGAAATTTTGAAAACTCCGGGGGCAGGTCCCAAGACCCCCCCACCCGGCCACCCCCTGGCCCCGCCCCTGGGGTTAAATGTTGCAGAGATGTTTGTCAGAGAAATATAGCTACGGTTTTCATGCCAAAAAAAGGAAACTCAGAAATTGAGAAAAATTCCCCGCCCCGGTTTTTTATTAAAATTTCTGTTTTGTACATAAGTCATAGGGAAATTATATTTTAAAAAAATGATTATAAACAATTAAACGAAATAATATTGAGAATGAGGTGAAGACACAAATAACAAATATGATATCTGGGCTATCCGGAATATGCAAGAAAACAATCATTTGAAAAAGTTCCATATTTATCCAACAATTTGAGGACGTCATCAAAATGTCGTCATCGGGGCTATGCAACCCAATTTTTTTAAAATGTACTTCATTTTTCTTGGTGTACTCAGACCCTGTAGAATACCAACCATGGGTCAAGCGGAGGACTGGGAGGGATGCAGGTAAAACGGAGACAGCTCACGGGGTATTGCCAAATACTCGGAAAAAGGAAAACAAAATCACAGTATGTGATGCTTGTTAAGTTTTTGTCAAGAATGTGAAATCGTCCAATATGCCAATTTGTTCAGGGTGCGCCATGGTACATTACAATCCAAAAAACAGATGGAACAGTGGAGTAGTGTATAATTTATATCCAAATCACAATTACAATGCACTAACACATCTTTTCTTGTCAGGGTGGGTTTGGACGATCTGGCAAAAGATTGGCAATGCCGCAATGGAGCATGGCTAGGAAGAAAAAACGAATAGACGTCTTTAATTTCATACAGAGGGGTCTTGAGAACAAACGAGACCTCATAGTCTCAAAGGTGCGAAATTTTACATCACCGAACATACATGAAAATAATAATGATAATAATGATAATAATGATAATAAAACAATAAAAATAATGATAATAATAAAAAGATATAATAATGATAATAGTAATATTATTATTATTATTGTCATAACATATTTCCCCTGCAGTATAAGGGACAAAGTGTATTGACAACAGCTCTTATAACCTTATGTACAAAGCGGTAAACAAAGAATATTATTATAGTTGTTATTATTGATGTACTAGTTACACTAGGGTCGAAATTTGAAAACTCAAACCAAATTAGATTGAAAGAGACACGAGGACATTTTACAGAAAGAAGCGACCCCATCTTCCATTTTTTTTAAAACCCGGTTTTTTTTTAATTACCGTGTATTAGATCACACACACCTGAAATTGAATAGCCGTCTCTTAGGTTGTAATAAGATGATTCAGTATTTTCTGTCGTGCACGATAGAAAATCAAAGCACAGTTTTCATAAGAGACGATTACGATAGCGGACAAATTCAAAACAAAGCTTGCGGTTTTCTTTTGTACTTGTTTGTCCAATACACCTTCGTAACGTTCTCAGTTTCTTGTTTCTAGCATCTTTATTTTTGTTTGTGGTTGATGAGACATGTAGAAAAAGCTATTTCCAAAGTTTCTGTCTGAGGGTGGGATTGGACGATGTGAGCAAATATTCATATCATAGAGACCCATATGCCAATGTGTTCCACTGCCTGTCCGCATAGTCCCCCTTTTTTAAAGCGATATTAGCACATTTTGAAGAGCGCCGCTATTTTCCAAAACTTTTGAGTTATTTTGCGTTCGTAGTAAATTCTATCTGTGAATGTTAAAATTGAAAATTGGTCTTGACAACGCACTTTGGAGCATTACCGTTCGCAGGAAAAGTTTACTTGACATTCCAACACAGAACTGCAAAAATCTTAATTTTTGGTTAAGAGTGTGTGTCGGTTCTTTATACAACACAGAATGACACTTTAACGTTAGCAGTATCTCAGAGAATACGACCACGATTAGTCATCTATTTCTCTTGTATATTTTATTCTATAGACATCTATTTTCATTCACGAGCCATATAAAGCTACTTTCTGATAGTGACACTAGGATTCAATGGCGAATTTCAAGAATACATGTTCCTGAGAAAATGACATCCAGGAGTCAACACATCTGGTTTTGAAGATCAATGGAAGGTACGTCATATTATAACAAAGGCCCGACATGTTTTGGTTGATTGTGTTATAAGCCATTTCTTTCACACGTGTTAAATATTATTATAATTACGCTAAATCCGTAATTAGGCAAAACTAATTAATAAATAGCATTTGGTTAAGGCACTATTTTGGGGCCGTGTGCCGCGATGTCAACCCATTCCTTTTTACAACACCTGCTGAGAGTGGGGCTCGTTTATAGTCCACATTGATGCCTCAAGCAACTCTCCTATCATATTATACTAATATTACTCAAAATTTATAGACCAAATCCGTGTCTTGTCCTCACCAATGAGAATGTATATTTGTATTTTCTCAAGAATAAACTACGATTGTCTTTGACGAGAGACGCATATTTTGATGTGACAAAATCGATTTAATTAAGAATTATAATTGAAGCGTGCCATGCATATCATCAGTGTAATATTGTTTTCAAAAAATAACCGATTATTAAAATACAAAGGTGAAACAATTCTGGAATACATTAGAATACGACTGTGATAATTAGCCTATTGTAATCCGGTAGGGTCACTGTCAACTAACAAAAATGATTCAAAACCAGTACGAACTGTCACTTTCTATTTTTACTTCAAAGATCTTTTGTCTCGGATATTCAACAAACCGCATTTTTGGTAGCTTTTTTGATTATAAGGAAAAATGCATGAAAACTTGGTATGGGCTCATTTGCCCTAAGTAAATCGTTTTAAATCCCCTTATGTTCATAATCCTATTCATCCAAACTTTCACTCTAATGTAGGGGACGACTTTTGTCGATCTGGTCACAAACACAAGTTAATACTTCAATTCGTCGGTTAAAACAATTCGCATAAAATCTCTTATAATTTTTTGTTTTTGTTTAGGTGCTCTTTGCTATAATCCCGAACAGAATTCCCTTACAAACTGTTGAAATTCGTAAGTAAAGAAAGAAGTACTAATGCACAATTCTTCTTTTTTTCATATTCATTAAAAAGTGGGATTTGAATTTTTCCCGTGTAGCTGGCGGACATAATGGCCGAGTCACATAGGTTTGAATCCGGCATTTGATCACAGGATGACAAAAATAATGGACCAACATGCAAAAATGTAGTGAATTTAAAATTGTAGGTTTAGTAGGTCAAACTATTTTAATGGCCACTTGTAAAATCAATCAGTTCAACTGCAATTGGTCTCTTCTTGTGGACCACTCGGAATAAATTGTTTGTACATTTGAGATGATTTTGGCTTTCTAAAATATATATTTTATATCAATTTAATGCCAACTTTAATTATGTGGCAGTGGCGATATAAAAAGAGCCAGACCAGCAATGAAGATCAGTTATGGAACTGTAGTGGTTATGTTTCGTGTGTTGCTAATTGTGCTGTCGGGCAAGATGATTATGATAGGGATGGTGGATGGGGATGATGATACTGATGCTGATGATGACGATGATGATGACTGAGAAAAACTTAAAAAATAAAGGCGCTCATTAGCTATAGATATGAAAATAGACATCAGATTTTTTCGCATGTTATTAAGCACTTTTTCTAATGAGTTTCTGGAAATCCTCACATGGTCACATTCATGTTTTTGCATTTTACCTATAGATCAAAGGTGGAAAAAGAAAATGCCGCCACCAACTACCCGTGAGAAATGATGAAAACGACTCAAGAAGAACCAACAGCGAAGGGATACCCATCTGTGAGTTTTTCTAATTCTCTGCAGTTTTACACAATGTTCCGAACACCCTCTTGTAACTAAGTATATACAATGTTGGAACGTTTTATGACGTGATGGAACTTTCTTTTTAGTGATTTATCCGTTAAATAAAGATCTTTTAGAATGAAAAATAAGTACTCTAATTCCTCGTGAGTTCCCGGCATCTGAAAGCAACACCGAAATACATTGGTAATCACAAACAGGGCAACTTCAGTAAGAACGGACATTTATATAACCTTGTTGTGGTCACTATCCATCACCGTCACCCCGACGACCACCACCACCATCCACCACATAACCACCACCACCACAACCACCACCATCACACCACAACCACCACCACACTACCACCCCCCCGGGTGTTTCCATAAGGTGACACCTTCTTTCTGGGGGGGACACCTATGAATTCGGGAAACCTTCACGGAATAATAACATAAACGGGGGGTTTGATTCCGTGAAAGGTTCTGAATTCATAGGGTGTCAGAAAGAAGGGTTTGTCACATTAGGGAAACACCACCCCAACCACTATAAGTAAGACATCTTCTGAAACATATGGTCTTCCCCATGATAAATCATTAGATTATCTTCTTGCTGAAGTAATGACAGCTCCCGCTGAATTACTTGGTAATTACTATGCCTAGCAGTAACGCAGTGGTTCTGGAGAAAGCACCGATTACAATATAACAAAATCTCATTTGTGATGACTGAAGCTGAGACGGCAGTAAAAGTATTGATTTTTAAATTATAAGATGTATTTTACAAATTACGGGGATGGCAAAGATGATACAATGACAATGAAATGATGACGTTTATTAGTAGGTTGGGACTATTTTGACTGACAGCGATGCCAAAATAACAGGTGTGTAGGGTGATTGTGAAAGCGAACAAAGTAATACAGGCGCTTTTAAAGGACACCCGTACAACGAATAATATAACAATATACTCTATAAAATTAATGTGGACCACATATCGATTGGTTTTATCGAAACACGGAATTATTAACCATAACAATGAATTAAACCATCAAGTCTGACCATGCGTTATTTAAATTCGCGCTTTATATTTCGTGTGATGCGATACGGTCGGCACGTGGCATCAGTACATGCCATAGGGAAATGCACATTATGAAAAGCGTCACGTGTGAAGATGTACGACACTACTGTGCCGTCAGTATCACCTGAACCATATACATCTATCCCATATACACTGAGCGGTTTTCAAATAGCGAATGGTTTCAAACAAAATGTTTTAATTATTTTAATGGTTGTAAATTCCATTTTTCCATGAAACCACTCGAAAGGTGTTCAATAATTATTTTTATAGCTTTATTGTTAAGTTCTTTAGTACGGTTCTCATTTAAGGGATTAGCAGCGAGATAATGCGAGAGAATCGAAGAAAGAAATGTGGAAATGCATTTTTTAAAGTGTAAACCAGGGATAGGTGTCCAATTCAATATAACTGCTTTTTAATGTAGAAATAAACCATCAAATGGTGAAAAAATGAAATATTGCGAAAGTTGCCATACCGGCTCCCGCAAATAGACATACATGCGACGTCTCAAAACCTGCACTAAACAGCTGATGTGGTTTACACCAGTACAGAATTACAAAGATCAATAATTGTTTGTGGTTGAGCTCAAACTCTATGATCATGGTGCCAATATCACGATTGAACATCTGATATTCACCGGAAAGGCGTTTTGATCTCAAGTCGGAATTTGATACACACGTAGAGAAATGACAGAATCAGATTAAAAAAGTACTGCCTTGCTTAATACATGCGGATATCAAGCCAACCACTGCAGGTTATTTTTCGCATATCAATGACAGTTACACAAAATAAAAATATGAATTTTGATGATTTTTTACGATGTTCGGATTATTAAATCGCTTCTAATCCCTTTAAGATGCACTGCGGCATATACCATACAACATGCAGTGGCTTGATTGTTTTCAGACAAACAAAATTTGGCGCACAGTGGCACTCGAAAAGCTGCTCCCCTGCCTTGCACGATAGTGTAAATACTATTTTTTAAAGAAGAATCGAGAGTTTTAACAATCACCAATTGTTAGTCCATCAAGATATGAAAGGATTTATGGTGATTTTGATTTTAATGGGTGCCTTGTGTTTAAGGACGGGCAAAAGTTAAAGGGCACTCTCGGTTATTTGCTAACTCAGATAATCACAAAATCATCAAAAATCAGATGTTGTGTCTTCTATAACAATGATAGTTCCTAACATACCCTAACAGGTTAGTATGACTCAAGCAAGCCGAATAGGACAAAATAGTCGTAACCCTTAGTGGTATATGGCTTCTGTTATAGATGTTTCCATACCGTATGTTGCTGACGATTGTACGTTTTACGTACACTTTATCTGGAAACTGTCGGATGGCGCACTTGACCAGTTTTCAGACTTGAGAATTCTTTGTTTGCGTCCACTTTCCTGGGGCTGCCAGCGGGCCCAATGGAATGTGCCAATTACAATGGGGTCTTCGTCGCGAATCTTCCAAACAGGCCGATCGACCAAAATCACATTTCGAGATATCGGCGATTGAAAGTTTTAGAGAATGATGACTTGCATATCTACACATTTGAAACATTTTAGGAACTTTTTAAGTGGACAATTGATGAACTTGAAACGTTCTTCATTTTGAGCACGCTTCAATTCAAGTATCCCTTTATTTTCCTTTCCAAATTTAATTATAAAACCAATTGATTGTCTGTTTGAAAAACTAAAAAACTCCTCTGTTTCTATGCAAGAGACGAAAATGCGCATTCGCCTGTTTGGCGTGGCCTAAAAAAGAGTCGAACGATCGCCTCAGACGGTGGTATTGAACATGTTAAACATACTTTTCCTTCGTAAAATATATTAAATCAAGCTATAAATATTTAATGTGAATGAAACCTGTAAAAACCTTCTATATTATTTTTCCTGTAAAAAACCGTAGTAAGACTAGTATATTGAAAATTCATAATAATGTCACGATAATGTTAAACTCGAAAAATCGAATAAAACTTGGCAGTTTTATCGTTTTATCGCCTGGTAATTGACATACAATTTACAGTATTTTGGCTTATATTTCCAAATTTCAGCATCGGTCTACACGTGTAAGAACACTAAGGACATCAAAAGTGTATGTCTAACGTTTGAAACCTGGGTTTTGTGAATTATTGGCTAATAACTTCCAACTTCCATAAACGTAAAGTGGAAGAAGTTGTGATTAATCTTTTATTGCTTGAAGGTGATATTTTGATGATACTTTTTGCAGGTAAAGGGAATCAAGATCCTATTTTATCAAGAAGAAATCTTATCTTACTATCAATTCATTTATATTTGTATTTAATTTACGAGGGTTTCGGACGAAAATCATTCTATGCCCCAATACTAAAACTATAGAAGAGTATATAATGGTAATTAGTGTCAAAAATGATGTTTCAAAAAACGTAAAAAAAACTACTTCCGAGTGTCTATTGGTACAATTTGCAATGAAATTGACATTCCCATGGATATTATTTTATTTTTGTCATCAAACAACCACTGCGATATTTTCATCTTTGTGATTCACAGCACTCCTACAGTATAGTTAAAACTTTCGATGATAAAAACAACCATTTTGATATTAATGGCAGTTTTGCCGACATTTTCTACTGCGGTGCTCAAATGTTGCTGTATTTCAAAGACTTTGACGTTTCAATTTCAATTAATTTCCAAAATTTCTGCTAGCAAGTTGTATTTATTGAAATGCAGAAGATAATTTCCTCATATTAACCAGATCTTTTGAAGGAAAATATTTTCTCTTCTACTCAAATAAAATTAAGTGTCATCGGGTTGCATTCCATTAATATCGAAGTAATTTCAATGAGTAATCTTTTAATGTACCACTAATCCATGATTTTATTTGCGAATGGCTGATCATGTGAATAATCTTTTTTTTCTACATGTACTGCAAAAACTAGGTGTTAAATTATAACCACCGCGCCGGTGTTCTAGGAGAATCCCACCAAAAGGATGTCCAAAATTCACACCTTGTTGTTATTTTAACACCCTATTGTGTTGTATTAACCCCAATAGTGTTAAATAAACACGCAAAGGTGTTTTAATTTTGTAAATTTAAAACCACCGTCGTTGTTAATTTTAACGACCCTATTTTTTGCAGTGTGTACTCCAAAAGCACATTCTTTATTGCGCTTATTAGTAAGTACACAGAGAAATTATCAATTTAGTTTTTAATATTATACACCTAAGTTGATGAAACTCAAAATAATACCATAGGTATTTTGTGTAATAGAGCAAAGAAAAGAGAAAAAACGAAAAGATTTTTGAGGTACAATTTTTACATATCCTTATTGATCTTATAATTGGGTGCTGGTAAATTAAATCATGTAAGTAACTTTTATTCATGTAGCCTATCTAACTGAGAATCTAACCTGGGAACCCTCATGATTGAACAAAAATACCTAACCACGATACTAGCTACCGTATATACAGGGAATATAAAGAACATTGAATTTATATGCTTTACTTTCCTTTCAAATGAGAATGCAAATTAAATGACCAAAATATTCATACCAACAAACGTGAAGGGTTTCAACAAGAAGTTTTTGAACGATCTATATATAAAAAAATTGAAGTGGAAATAAGTTAACTACACATTAGGGCTTGTTTGTGACTTTTCCTAGGTGTTGACGAAACTTGTCGTGTTGGTTGTATAAAATTGAATTACTAACATATGTTTTTGAATCTTTTTTACTTAATTACAGCTTCAACAATCAATTAATTCCAGCAACAGGCTGGTTGTTAACACGAGTAATTGGTACTATTTTTGCACAATTACCGTAACTTAAGACATGTATGTTTGTGTTAACATTTCTCAAATGAAATAAGGGTATGTGAAATTATTCTCATGAAAACGTATAGTGTATCCTTACAAATAAAAAAACACCGTAAACTATTATGTCTAAAAAAAACAATTATTAAAAAAACTTCAACTGGCGCGATTCAAAAAAACTGAAGGCTCCTTTTTTCCGGCTCAACGCCCGGATCGCCTGCTTAGACGTCAAGACATCTTACAATCTAAGTCTAGTAAGAACAAGCTAAAAATGCATATTTTTGTATAAACTGACCAAACACTAACCTGCATCTTTAAAAATACATGGGCTTCACCATAAAAAGGATCAGAAAAAGACAATCTGGCCTTAATTTAAATATCAAGGCAAAATACTTTTTGTCCAGGCCTATTACGATAATTTATAAGAGAGGATCCTATTTGAACTTTAAATTATATTCAACATTATTACGCACTATTATGATTTTCAATTATAGGTTATTTAAAGGAAAAAAATACTGTAATTTACAGGAAAACAATGGCCAGCAATCTGCCAACAAAATCCCATGCATAAACTACAGCTTTTATAGTTTCCACCAAATCACTTATATTTACGTTAATGCATGTTGTTTACCACAATAAAGGTCTATGGCGCCTAATCGCTAATAGCCTTGTCTCCAGAAGCCCCAGAATTTACCCGAAGTGGTCAAAAATTTTGGTTATCGGAAATTAGCCCAGACCCACTATTTTTCTCATTACCCATGAACTATTAGGGCTAAACGGGTTTGGTTTGGATGTTATGAGCGCAAAATATACCCATTTTGGTCGGACCAATATTAGTTTTAAATAGTACTCTAGGGGATTACATACAATAATGTTTTAAGCTCTATTTCACAACGGGTCGAAATATCGGCCGAAACTGACCACCGATAGGGTTTGAGTTGAAGGCCATACTATCAAGATTAAAATTTAAGAATTATATGCACGTAAAATTTGGGTTGACATTTGTGGTAGGCCTACTAGTTAGTGTGTTCTATCAGTGCTTTTTATTTTCAACACATTCACACTCTGTAAATAAATCGCCAAATATATATTTTCAGTGTTTTGATTAATCCAATTTTTACAGTATACTGTAATTTCACAGAATTATGTGGCGAATTGGTGTCAGTAAAGTACTGAAAAAAATTATATTTTAGTGTGGCAAAATCGTTTCAGATACAGCTACACACATGTACGAATATAAACTTCGACAGACTTCTAGGCTACCCAGTGCTGATAGAGAGAGGAGATGAATCTCGCATATCCCATGATCAAATAGGTACCACTTTCATAAGCTGTGTACCGGTGGTTTTCAAGTATAGCAAACAGACGAAGCAGATTGGTGTGTTTGGCCGACTTTCATTTGGCGTTTGGAGTTATGTTTCCAAAAGTGAAAATCTATATATCTAAAATTGGAATGTTATTTGTCCAATATTTGGCATATGAAAAGCGCTTGTGATATATATTATCATAATATGCAAAAAACTCAATTTCGCCAAAATGGTCGATTGGCTTGTTTGGCAGATCATGACGATATTAGTCTGTATGGGTGTACATCATTTGCTGCCCAATGACTCTCAAGGTGGCTCAAGCAGAGAACACGAATCTAGTTAGAAGGCAGTCTATACTTGTATTCCATGAAGGGGGATATGATGACGTGAACATGGACTTCCAAAAATGCACCCTAACAGGATTTCCACGACTAAAAAACATACTCTATACTTGTTCGTATGAAGGATGAAGTAGGGGACGCCGCGCGTACACCCAGTGCCGCCTTTCAGTTGCAGTGCGATTGTGCTTTAACCTACGCGCGCGCTGACAGTTACGGTTCAATGGTATACGCCCGCGCGCTACTTCTCTTCGCGCTGGACAGAGTATAAACAACGTATTTTTTTGTTTGCACCTAAGAAGTATTCTCTTGTACCCTAAACCAAGTAGCAATGCATTGTGTCGGTAATAACCTTTATTATCTTGCTTTGCTTTGATCTTTTGATCTCGGCTTAATTTGAGTATTACAAGCCAACTCACAATTTAGGGTTGGAAAAACATTACCCTTGTTCCCCATTTTGCTGTTTTGACACCCTACTCAATGTTAAGCGCCCGTACATCGTCTGTTGAAAAAAAGTACTTTTACGCGTTTTCTTGTTCACGCCTCATATCACCTTGAATACAAGTGCCCCCCCCCCCCGAGAGTCTATAATATCATTACGCCTTAGCGGTTTCTAATTGCCTGTAATGGAACTCTTTTACCTTTTTCCCATTCTAGCCCAAGTGACTGCTTACCCAGAGTCCCATAGGACAAATATGGTAACAGTCGTAGTGGAGGTTTTAGAAACCAAAACATCCAGTCTGTTATCCAGCAGGATTTGCAGATTTCTACAGTGTCTCAACCGGTAACTAGGCATTTTTCTTCTCCTTCCTAATATGTAAGAATAGTATACATAACAGACTGGTAACCATTAAAAGAAGATGACTTATATTTCAGTTAAAAATACCATAGTAAGTCTTAGTTGCCCTGTATATGATTTCCATTGCAATGTGTGCGAAACGAACCGCCAACCACGGTTTACTTCGTATCATTTACATAAAAGTTAATTATTCTCCGGCCTGTTTGAGAAACCGGATTATGCTTATCAGAGCGGTTGATGCAGTGAGCGCGCCCATGGCCCAGATTGTGTTCGGAAATGTGACTCATGAATGAAAGGTTCAACTAGTATCGATCGATATTGTTCACATTCAGAACAGCAGCTGGGCATGGGCGCGCTCACTGCATCACCGCATTGCCTAAGTATAAGCCCGGTTTTCTAAAGGTTGTTAAATCTGTAATTACGCAGCTGCAAGCTGAAGCAATTCATTAACAAAGGTTATGCAGGCAGAGAAGAGCTAAACACGTTTCAGAAGCCAGTGTGGAATTTGGCTTCAAGAACATCGGAGGTTTAACATTTTTATATGCCGGAGTGTTTCCGAAGTTATGCAATTTATCGACTCTTTCAAATTGATTTTTGATAACTGACAATGTCACCAAACGGTTAACTATGGAACATTCGTCGAGGTAATGGTGGATTCAGCTAATGTTTATTTGTTGTTTATATCTAAATGATGCGTTTAGGCATTATAGTAGGATTTTTTATTCCTGTCAGTTCATTAAAAGTTTTCGGGGAGTGCGACGATTCCTCATTTGAAAGGTTGTATGCTTTTACCAATGAGTACAATAGAAATTTGATGTCACGATACCGGATAAGATTTAGGGCATAATTAAAAAATGTCCCTTTTCTCACGAAGGAAAATATTACAAGGTAAATCACTGAATAAATTCCCAAACACCAAACTTGAACACACTCTGAAGCATTCAACATAAGGAAAATGATACGAATAAGAACTATTACGCATCCCAAAGTTATTTTACGTCACTAAGTGAATTAGAAAATCTGGTAGTTACATTTATTCGTCTCTTTTCCAGAATAAATTTGACAGCTTGGTCCAATTATTTAAGTATTTTAGAGTTTTGGTCACTCATAACAAGCTACACTATTACGTGGCCTAATCCTCTTCTTCACCCGCCTCGCTGTTCATGACACTTTATCGTTCTTTGATTGACACCAAAACAAAGAAAATCGATAAGTGTCTCAGACTTTACGACAATCAATTCAATTGAATCTGTTATTAAGCCTTTACATATTCGATAGAAAAAAGTCTGTAAAATGAGTTTAAGCATCTTATTCTGTTGAACAAGCTTGAGCATTTTCAGCTGTTAATACGGATTTTTCCGTTTCATCTCAACACATCCCCTCCAAATGAGAGTCTACCATCGACAATATGCGTTTACTGAAAGATAAACAAATCAGAATATAATACCTCTTCAGGTTTGTAACAGTTGGCCGACATCGACTGCATTTCTTCTATGTTTTCAGATGTCGACAAATCACACTTGATGATTGGTGGAGATTTATTCTGATCAATCCGGAACGCCGTTCGATATTTTTTTACTGCCGTGTAAAGTCAATGGAGTAGAGGAAATGCCGAATAGGCTAGCTGCTGGTGATACATCACCAGTTGACACCTATATACATTAGGTAGTGTCACACAAAGCCTCAACGACCTTTATCTAATTTGTGGTCCGTAATTAAGGGTACATAAAAAATCCGACATGACCTGGGTGGTCGGTCCAAAACTGCGTCCTTTGCTATAGCGAAAGAATTACCCTTGAAAAATCGTCACATCGCACGTTGTGCTATCATCCAGTCTCGGATTAAAAATTAAATTTTACGCGAATTATTAGAATAAGGCTACGTATTACTAGAGGGGCCAATATCCTGGCAATAGCGACAAAGCTATCGTTGAAATACGTCTGTATATTGTTTATTAATAGAATTTCTTTTCAAACTATGAAACTCTCCTGGGCCACCTACTGTTAGGACAAATGAACAAATAAGGCACTTCAGGCTGTCGTGAAGGGCCGAGAGGAAATGAACTTCCCGAAATCGCCTAAAGATAATTCTGGACTCATTGACCAAGTACTGCGAATGGAAGGAGACCAAAGAATCTGGCTGGATACTTGTACATTTCGGTATAATAGTTTAACATTTAAAGTATTCTTACATAAGAAGAAGACCTTCTAAAGTAATTCAGTATTGATGGTATTTTTGCAATACCATAATGGGGGGAAACTCAATGCAAATGATAAAATTTTAGCCAAATGTGACGAATTTGTGAATTCCTTTTTTTTTACTCTTATTTTTTGTTCCTTTTTCCATTTCTATTTCGCCATGTTATCATATAATACAAACATTATTATTTTTTTTAGACAGCGATGGCCGCTTGCATTACGGCTTATTTGCTCACTCTTCGGTCGGTTAATGACCTCATCCAAAAACACAATGTTAGACATATACCAAACGGTAAAAGGACTACGACTTTCGGATTTTGGATGATTAAGGACAGGTAAAGAAAAAAACCTGGTACCCTGTGCGAATTTGTTCAACTAATTCATTCATTATATTTGCATGACTTCTAAAAGGTAATTAGGAAGAAAGCAGTGTTGCGCCGCCGAAAATGCCGACGTCTCGTTCTCGCTTTCCCTCTTTCGCTATCACAATGTTCTCACATAGGAAGGTTTTCTATCATGATAATGTTACGTTATTTAAGTCACCATCCTCGGCACTATTCATTGTTATTGCCCAAACTACCCATTCTCCTACCTTTGTAAAATTGCTAAAGAAATAGTAGTAAAAGTCATTTTTGTTCTTGAAAATTACTGCATTTTTTGTCACGGCAATCAAGGCATTAAAACAGTTATCTAATAGTAACGCTGACGGATTGGCGCCAAGATAGCGAGTAACCTACCTTGAAGCTCTGACAAATTGTACATTTTAGGGTTCACATTGAAAGAAGTGAGAGGATCTTATGTTTTGTATTCACATGTGTTAATGGGTAATAGGTCTGTAATTCATTCGTGAATTTAGTATTAATAATGTTATGCTCTTTTTCCATATTAATTGTAATTTTTTATGTGTATTTTATATTGTAAATTTATGTATGTGACCTACGCATCACCATTTGATAAATGTAATAAATATGAAGTATGAAATAATAAGTTCACTGTTATGCTAATGTTGGTTTATATGTCCGATGTTATAGGTTGACACAGTGAATGAATTTGATTATATACAAAGAAATTTATTCACACCATTCGGGGCTGTGAACTGTGGCTTATTGCGAAGATGGACGCTTCCAGTCGCAATGGGTAATGTGTGTACCCATTGAGCTAGCTAAATTAATAGTTGTAACAATTCATCTTATTATAATCCAATGCTTTACGGGCCCATGCCTCGGGAACATTCGGTCATAAAAATTCAAGTAGACCGTTTCCCTTTCTTAAAACTATATATGTAAACCAGACAATCTTCAGATAACACTCGTAAACAATGATATTTAATGATTGCTTGATTAATCAAATTTATCCACAGAACAATTTTGTTCCTTATCGATTCTCTGGCATAGTGGGTGGAATCACACGCTACAACAGCAAGAAAGCGGGCTGATATGAAGGGACAGATGCTGAGGGCTCCCTGCCTAGTAAAGAGTGTACAAAGCAGCCTTCTATCTTGCATGTGGGCGGTTTACGATAGTCCTTTTTGTTAAATCCATATACGTGGAGAGTCTTAAAGGCTATCTTAGAAGTTCCCCGAGGGTGTTGCCCTCGTTTCTCAAACATTTTTAAACAAATTGTTTTTTCTTTTGCACACATATTGGTCCAATCCAAAAGCTATGTAGAATTAGTCAGGGGCCATTGTATCAGGGGGACTTGAATGTTTATTTTTCGGTCTCTATAAGAATTATAAAAATAAGATAGAAATTGTTAATTATTGCAAAAAACATTATGGTGACATTTTTTGAGCGTGAGTCCCATCTACAGGCAAATTAAGTATGGCGTTTCATATAGTAGTATCTTGAAATAAACCGGAAACAATCAGTTAAATCACCTTCCCTAAGTTTATCGATTTTCAAGATGGTGTCCAAAAGTTTGCCAAATAACATAGTTACATGTAAATAACCGGGAAACGTTTGTACAGGGGTAAAAATAAAATGGTTCGATTGATTTAAAAGATGTTAAAAAAATTTTTTGGGCTATTTTAGGTTGAAAAACAAAAAAAAAAAATAGTTTGCCCGCGATCTATGAGTTCTAGATTTAGTTACAATCGGTACTAACAGGTCCTGGTCCTCCTCGGCAAAATTTCAGAATGGTCCGATTTTGATCGAACTGGTTTGTAAGTTGTTTGATTTTGCCCCATTAATTCTTGTTTGACCATTCAACATAAGATAAGTTACGAATAGTAACTCCCACTGACCACATAACCCAGTCCCATTTTGCTTTCCAAATATGCAACGAATTTACACATGAATATTGACTTATTATTTTTGGCTCCTGTACCATTACACAAACATTTTGACCCATTTTAAAAAACGCACGGATATATTTAAATTTTACTTCCTATTGTGACCTTGAACCTATTTTTGACTCATACTATTGAACTAAACTTGAAAGCCTTGTGACGAACATGTTTGGGTTCTTTTGCGAAAATGTTTACCTCGTATAAACATTACCCCTCTTAAAAATGCGTGTTCATTCCTTGATTTTGGGTAACCTTTTTGATAAGTTCTTCTTAAAGAAGATTTTCCTCAGACAATTCCGGATAATTATTCGTTGCAATAAATGTTTGGTTTAGGCATTTATCCTGATTTATGCCCTGATAAAATCATAGACAAGAGGAGTATGTTATGTGTAGAAACCCCAATAAATGTATTTTCAGATCTATAAGCTCTTGTAAAGCACAGTTTCATTATATCTTGTTTTACTGTAAGTGGTAGCCAATATGGCCACTTCAGCATTTTTGTTCAAGTCTACATGTTACTATCTGTAATATAATATTGTTAATATTATTAAAATTATCATAAAGTATGACTAGTATTAAAGATGTGAATTTGCCAATTAGAAACTTATATAATGTATATTTTTGTTATTTTATGAGTTTCTATGACCTCATAGTCATTTACTTAATATAGTAACACAGGCCATTATCACAATCTAAGAAATCCTAATACTAGGATCGTGAAAGAACATACGCGGCTGATTTTGCTTTTTCATACAAAATTCGCGACTGACCCTAGCGCTTTTGTTAGGTACAGTGCTGTACTTTCCGATGTAAAAATCCTTGTGTCACAATTCCTGGAACAAATTCTACAAACCATGGATTTCTCCATATCCATTTGCCTATAACTGCAAAAAAAGATACAGAAAAGTAAGTTTTTATATCTTTTCTTTAGATTTTTCTCTTTTCTTCATTTTCTTACATGTTTAGACTCGCACATGACTCTACTTCATCACAGGGGAATTATTTGTAAAACCATATCAACTATTGGAATTAGTGACAAAACGTTTTTAGATTAATGTCTGGGGATCGCGAAAATAACACCGTTTATTCTTACTCGAGTACTTTTACCGTTTTTCTTGTAGATATTTAGTTGTTCCTATGGCATATTTCTAATTTTGTGTAAGTGTATAGTGTTTGCTGGAGTGCAAATGTATATTACCTAAATGTACCACTCTATCACAAGCTATGAGTTTCAAAGAGAAACTACGTAAAAACTAAGAGAACGCTAACCATTTCACCGTTAACGAAATAGCAACACTAAAGTACATTTTCCGTATCTTCCGACAATACGTGTATCTGAAAAATACTATAACCCATTTACTATTGTACATTATTGGTATTATCTTACAAGAGTTGTTTTCAACACACCATTCCTCGTTATAACCTTTTTCCTGTTTTAAACAAGAATAAGTCGGTGATGTTATTATAGTCCGGCTATGGTTTAAAGTTAGTACTTTTTAGCTTGCTATTAAAAAAAAAAAGAACATGAGAGAGTTCCACCGTCGTCGGATTTCTTCTGATCTCCATTGTGTACTGCACGCACCATCTGCTTTTCCACTATCCAATTGCCGTCGTCTTCAAGGTCACGGGTTATTCCATATATGTTGACGTGGTAGCTACGCCCGCAACACAAACGTTCAGAAAACTTTTCTTTCCCCAGTTTCTGATTTGGTTTTTTTACGTTTTTGTCTTTAACGATTCAAAAACGGTGTAAAACGTTTTGGTTGTTTAGTGTTTTTTTTTGCAGTTAAAAAACGTTTCGGGAACGTTTTCTGTAGGTTATCAAATAAACCAACCTATTGGCGTTATTTTGCAACGTTCTTAAAACGTATTTTCTGAAACTTTTATAAATGCGTTGTATTAAGACGAATCGAGAACGGTTTCTAGATATTTACCTACATAACAATGTTTTCAGTTTGTGCAGGGTAGGAATGTTTCAAGAGAACGTTTCTCTCTTGACGTATTTTTTCGAAGTCTTAAATACGTTATAATTTGGTATGTTTTTTTTCCTTTTACTTTAATGTCCTGTGTAGGTTTTAAAGACCTTAAAAGGAACGGTTCAAGATTAAATTCGTAATGTGCCTAATACCCTAGGGTTTCTATGCGACGGGCAATAAAACGTTCTGTCCAGAAAGGTTTTCAATTAAAACACATTTTGTAAAGTTTCAAACTTACGTTTTATAACATGTCTGAAAACTTCTGTAATATAACTTGGCAACGGTTTTCAAATCATGTAACATTAATTTGTTTATACATTCACGAAACATTGCTAAAACACAAAATGTTTCCAAAACGTTAAATAGGTTTTTAGCTTGGCACGTTTTGAGAGATGTTTTTCAAACGTTTTATAAACGACATTATAGGGTTAGGGTAAGGGATTAGGGTTAAGGTACAAGGATGTCAAAACTAAAAGTTAGGGCCAAAATATCCTATTTGGAAAAATAGTTAAAAAAACACACTATATAAATTAGAAATTAACCTTTTAAAATCAGTCGGATAGTGGTGTAGTGGCTAAGTAGGTGTTAGCCTTCAACGTGAAGGGTCCAGTTTTCTCCCCACAACCGGTAAGGGATACAATTTCTGTCTATAAATACAAGTGCAAAGTGTTCAATGTCGTAAACTTGCACTATACACTATGAAATAACAGCAATTTCTCTTTTTTTCATTAATTATTAGTATTTCATAGGTATTCATCAAATGTTCTGGTTAACGTTTGGACGTGTCATAACGATTAGAAAGTTTTTCGCGACGTTTAAACGTGTTTTACTTCCACAATAAAATGTCGAGGCACATTTACAGAACGTAAACGAAACGTTCACAAGGGAGAACGTTCTGGGCTAGTAGGACAGGACACTTGTCATGGGGTGACCAATAGTTGACCGCGTGTCAAAATAATCCCTATATCCTGAGTATTATATTGCTCACCTTGTCACCTTTCGCCGCTTCTGTCCTACGGCTAGCAGGTTTATCGAGATAGCCAGATCGACCGTCCTTCCGGCGAGCATGCCTTGGTTGTCATCGCTTCTTCAGTCACACCGTCTCATGTCAGCTCAAGGGTGTCGGAGTTCGGTTTCCTCTCCTCCTCTGTCAACCAACTTCTATCATGTCTCCTGATGTCCTCCGCTCGCCTCTACGACATACATGAACATACCAACCCAGCCATTTTTATACGGTGGCCAAAAAGTATCTCGATGTTTTAAGATCAGGAATTGTGAACAAAGTCCGATAATTTGAAATTTTTCAAGATATACATTTTATTGCCTATGTCGTGCTCTTTTATTTATCCCCTTGTTGTAAAAAATGTGCCACAAATGGCCAGATATAACGCTGAAAGAAGCAAAACCCCCAAAAATCAAAAGGTTGCAGTTTTCGGAGTTTTCAGTGGACATTGCAGTGTACTGTGACACGAACAAGTGTCCACAATCAATATGCACGTAGGCTCTTCCCTCGTTCAATTCAGGTCGGAAACCCTCTTGGTGTAAATGAACGTATTATTGCGTTATACCACACAATGACCATTGAAACTTTTATAAAAGTTAAATTCCATTTAACTACTTATAGGAAAAAGAGGAAGTAACTTAGGACATAGTCATACAATACCATCTCCGCAAACATGAAGTTTAAAAAATGCCAAAATATGAATTTTGATGATTTTTTTGATGTGCTCGAATCATCAAATCGCTGCCTATCCATTTATAAAATAAACACTTTTTTTATGCTAACTGATGATCTGTTATTGCTGACGTACGATAGTGGAGATAGTGCTTTCCCCCTCTGCACCTGGCGTGGCATCTACTACGTTTTGTGTTCTCTAAGCCGCGCTCACAAACTTTGTTTTTCAAGCCACGACAGTACTTAAACTGCGCTGTTTGAAATGAGATCACTCTTATCAAAATAATCCGTCCACAGCCTAAATAAAAACGATCTTGATTTTGTGGATGACATGGGCACTAACTTGAAAGTTCCTCAGAGCCGAGGAGCAGTTTGAAGTGCTAGAAGTGACAATGCAAAAATGGGTTGCCCGAAGATGAATGTGTCGCTAGCAAACAGAAGGATGGTCCATTTGCTGCTGGGGTAGGACAATCTCACTATTGATGGAAAATCATAAAGAAGGTGGATGACTTGAAGAATTTGGGATCATGATGCAATTTCCGAGAGGATATCCGTTGAAGGCAGGCCTCGCTTGTGGTGTCTGCCTTTTTGAAGCTAAAGAAGATTTGGAAGTCCCAGATCTTCCTCTTAACCTAGAACTGGATAGGTTTCAAATCGTACTTGTCTGTCTCTTCTGCTTTATGGATGTGAGACATGATACTAACACTCAACAAGCTGAATCATACATTCAAACCGTGGTGCCAGCCACAACTGTTATAATATTCATATCTGCGAAGCCAGAGAGAAGACTCACAATTTTCAGGAAACCAAATATAATTTCTCAAATTTTAATGTCGAACACTGGAAATACATCAAGAAAATAAATATCCACTTTAGAATTGTATCAGTATTTTTTAGGAGAGGTTTGAAGACAAAAGTCGGAGGTGTCAGGTTTTTCACTTCGGCAAACTTTTTGATATAATGTCATTTTTGTGTCATAGGGATCACTTTGGGGTGCCACTGTTGTCCTGTTGTTGTTGATGTCTGTTGTTGTTATGGTCTGTTATTGTGAAAACGGTTAACATTTGCCTGTTAATATCCACATACTTCGATGGATTTAAGGGCAAAGAGGAATTTCACATCCAGGTGTCCCTAAAAAATCGACAGTACTGATTTTTGGCCCTGATTAAAGCATTCCATTAAAAAATATCTCCATCTCAAAGGATAAAGCTGAGAATGATTTCTTCTTTTTGTAACAAAAATTGTGAAATTTTCTTCTTATTCTCGCATGGGAGCAAATACGAAATTGATCCTACTATTTTATAGTCGAGAAGAACGAAGGAGGGAGGGGGCGTAGGAGGTCTGAGGGAATGTGCGTGACTTTGGGTGTGGGGGTTGAATATAAGGAAATCAAAATCGTCTTTTTTTCTCTTTAAGACGTTTCTGTAGTCCAAATACAAGGTAAGAAATCTATTGAGTCTAATTATAATGGAAATTCTTTTTATGACCAAATATTTGGATGCCTGAAAATCTCTCGTTGCAACATTTAAACCAAACTTGAGCCATAAAATCCAACCCCCGAACAAAAAAAAAAAAAAAAAAAAAAAAAAAAAATTGGGGGGGGGGGGGGGGGGAAAAAAAAAATCCCCCGCATTTGCGTCCGATTCAAGGTCACATACCCTTTGAGAGTGGCGTTGTCTAATGGTTGGGAGCTTGCCTTTGGACCCAATGGTCCCGGGTTTAAATCTCGTTGGGGCCACTGGCCTGGATTTTATTCAAGTACTCAATTTTGGGATTTAATTTGGTAGGAAACAAGTGATATTGGTTAAACTCAGAACTACCACTCTCTTCATGGTCATTTGATATGGCAAAGGAACGATGAAAGCTTGCACTTCTTTGTTGTTAGTTTTGTTATGGATTTGCAACATGGGCCGCTTGAATTAGCTGCTGCTCTTGAGTTCATTGTTTCTGTTTGATTAGTTTGTTGTATGTTTGCAATTTTAGCCTATCGGCTACGATACGAGATTAAAATAAAACGCACTTTATTATTATTATTATTACCAAGGTCAAAGGCCATGTGATGTCAAGTTGTAAGCTGAAAATGTAAAATTGACCTAAATTTGCAACTTGAAATACAATTGGGACCAAACTTGAGTCGTATGTGCACCACTGGATCCTCATTTGTTAAGAAGGTCAAAGGTCACAGCCCAAGGTCCATAGGTCACACCCCAGGTCAAAGGTCATGTGAGACCAAGTGTAAGATAGGCTGAAAATGTAAAATTGACCTTAATTTAAAAAAAAAAAAAAAAAAAACCAAACTTGAGTCATAGGTGCAACATTGGATCCCGAGGACTGATGTATTTTTGATAGTAACTCTAATTTACGTTTTAATTCCAGGATTTCCCTATGTTACTGAGAAATGTATTGGTAAAACAGCATGGGAACAGAGTAAGCCAAATGAATACCCAACATGAATACACACACACATAATCAAATTTTTCACATGCGTTTATTTATAAAAATGTAGTTTTTGATCCTAAACTTATGATCTCTATCGAGCCACAATGACATATACATTTAACACAGAGTGAATATGGAGCTTAGAATAATGTAGAGTGTTTTAGAAAATGTGAATTTAGGCTACCGTGTACACAGAGGAAAATACCTTTAGAAATTGCATAAAGTGGCGCACCCCTCACAAGTAGAAAAATCTAGTGGTAATCAATGGAATAATGTTTAATAATAAGAATGCCACTTGTTCTCACTTTTACCAGTTGTTCGTTTTCCAGGAACTGCAGTCTACCAACCAACGCGTCCAACGTCTGCTCACATAAAATCATCAAAATTCAGCAGGCTTGTACCGCATACGCTGGTTCCCTGGGACTTTGGTCTCTCACCACTGCACAAATGACCATAAAGCGAAGCCCGAGGCGCAGAGTACCAGCGTAGTAACAGCAAGGGAGGGCGG
>JAMKCH010006938.1:0-31595 GCA_023653785.1 Ophioderma brevispina
GAGAGGAAAGGATGAGATGCAAAGGGAAGACAGATGTGGTTGAAGGGTGTAAAGACAGTGGTGAGTGAAAGTGTGTAATGTTCAAATACTTGATTCCCCAAAGTAGGCCCCCATCCGATTATGAAGGCGTCGGTTTGAAAAGGATGTGGCGTCAAACAGGCTGATTGATAGGATGCCTACATATTTGCATTCTAAGTTTTCGCGAAAAGAGATGTGAACAATCGAACAGTACTCAAATCATAATTAACGTTGAGTGTAAAAAGATTCCATTTCATTTGTATTGATTTTAGAGTATGATTAGGTTTGACATTTTTACTTCATATTTAAAAGTTTACCAAAAAAGCAACGAATGTAGTGATGTACTTGTGTAGAATGATCGAACGAAGTCTCTTTTGCATTATTCACAAACAGTGATTCTGGACAGAGTGACAAAATGGGGATATTCCTCGAGTTATCAGAAACTTTTCATGCAAAGTTCAAAAAATCAAAATTCAAATTTTCTTAGTGGGAAATAATCTTGTTTATATGTGATACGTCAATCATCGGTTACGATTTTCACTGCGCTAGAAAAATCCAAACAAAAGGATGTGTAAATATTTTGGGACACACCCGTGATACAAGGGAAAAAAATAAATTGTATACTGCAAGAAAAATACACACTAGGGTTATTTTGCTGGATATGTTTAGGTTTTTAACTTTTCTATTTGTCTCATTGAACCAGTCACAAATCACAAACTGATTTGTACACCTAGCGGGACTAGAATTGATTATTGTGAATTGATACCCTTATAGCGGTAGTCCCGGATTGCAACTGGCCCTCTTTCGAAAAGAGCATGGGTTCCCGACTAAAACCCATTGCACCCCACGGGCGTGTTAATCGGTTCCATGTAAGCCACCATATGTTTTGAGAGTTATTCGCTTATTCCCGAGGACCGGTGTGTTGAAAGCAGATATGAGTCCGACGGGAAGCCACAGTCCGGGGCTCCATAACGATAACTGAATAAAGCGTGAAAACTAATGTTGCGTAAAAGAGTCAACTGGATCGATTGACCTATTGTTCACCAGGGTCCCGGAGGACTATGAATACGCCGGACTCTAATTACCTCTACACCGGAGTTTTTACGCAATGAAAGAATCAAACACAAACTGCGAATTGTCGAGCGAGAAAATCGGATAAGATTATACTTCCGAAGGGCCACTTGAGGATGAAGAACAATGGCAATTATGGAGCGGCAGATGATCGTTTCAAAAAGTTCAAGTGGGTCATGTGTCATCCTACTATCTCTTTCTTCCATGGTTATACAAATGTCGTTAATGAGGAAGGACATATGTCATTGTTGGCCAGGATTGTCAAATCGTTTTGCGCTAATCTCTTCATACAAGGTTGGCCCATTTTTTGATGACCAGTAAAAACTGAGTTGTGTTAAGTGTTTGCCTCGATATACGAATACATTATTTCTCCAATGCTGTGATAACGAATGGTTATTTGCAGTGTCAAAGGTAATAAGTTATGTTCAAATAACAAAGGTAATGAAATAATGCTAGTGTTTTCACCGGATACTTCAATTGAAACAGCCAAGCTATCTAAGATGTGAAATAATTAATTTGGTCAACATTTATTTACTCGGTACTTTACTACACATAGTTATGACTACCATAACCTTTTTTACATGTGGCCATCATTAATTTTAAATAATGAACTACCTCGCACGGTGAATAGAAAGACCTAAAACTTTTAATGATTGGTCTTCACCCTTGACTTGAAATATATTAAACATTCTGCAATGTTGCGAAGATGATTGCAAAACCAATCTAAATTATGTGGAACGTGTTTTCAATGAGTTGCACATTTACATTTTTGGAGTGACACAAAGTGATTTGAAAACACTGCATTAATTAATGGATTTAAGGATTACAAAAGCAAATGAGGGATAATAAGAACATGGGAATGCTGGGCCTCCACTCTGTAAACTCATAACGGTCTTTCAAGACCGGTAATTTAAATTGATTAAAGCAATTAATTATTACCGATTCATGTTTAAAAAGCAGTATCTGATTGTACAATTGTTTTGGTCAAGCTGTAGTACAGGCGCCGGATTCACGAAAGACATCTTTACGTAGTGAAAAGTCTTACGGCGCGAGTAAAGGTTCAAGGGGAAATGAATGCAAATAGAATTTGATGTGGTTTGTGTCAAGTCTACATAGGAGGGATAGAAATTTCCAGGTGAATGGTTGTGAATGTATTCATGACACTGACTGAAAATCAATAGTTTCCATAATGATGTAACTGGTAGTGTATTATTGTTCTGTGGCCCGTTATTGGAATGGAATGTCCCCGTAAAGATTTGGAATAGGTTTATTCATCTTAGGCTATGGGTACCTTTAACAGTCTCGAGAAGTCAGACGGTTGTTAGTCAATCCTAAGTAGAAGAAAACTTGTTAGGACAATGATTCATGTCGGGTTTGTATTTCAGTATTTTCTTATACCAGGTATAGTATTGATAGATTTGATTTCACGGCGAGTGCGGACGATGTAACAACTCGCTCGCTTAAATGCGTTTAATCAATTAGACTATGGCCTTGACCACTGACCCTGAAATGAAATAAATACGTGGTCACTCAGAGGATGGCCATATGGTACTTATACTTGATTTTAAACACGCGACAAGCGATCACCTTGAAAATGTCGAATTATTCAACATCAGAGACTCAATCGTTACAAAATGAGGGAAGCCTGAATGTAAGCGTACCTGAAAAACTACTAGCAGAAGTGTTGAAGAGAAATCTGTTCAAGGAATGAGAGAGAAAGTGCGCAGGAGAAATAATGACTTGAAGTGCGACATGGATGAAATGAAAAAAAAAACTACAGTGTGGATAATAAGAAGGTAACTCAATGTTCGGGATCTGCTTAGTTACCCAAGAAGGGGTTAACGATTTAAAAAAGTTAACTCCAGAGACAAAGAAATTCTCTGCGAGGTCGTGCGGTGGCATCCTGAAACTAAGGGGGAGGAACAACTGAGATTGTAAAGAACCTAGTGGATGAGACATTGGGAATCTCGCTGGATGATCGGACATTGATCGAACATCATCGTGTTGGGAAGCTACTCAGAATGAAAAAACAGAAGTAACTTGTGAAATTCACGAATTACCGGCACGTAATGCTGTAAATCAAAGAAAAGAGGAAGTTAAAAGGAACAAATGGGAATAATATGAAGGAAGATCTGACAAGAGCAAAGGAAAAAAATAGTGAACTTTCTAGAAAGCCTCTAACACATCCAGGAGTGCTCTCGGCTTGGAGCAAGATGGTCACATCTATGCACTCTCCCAACGTCTACACCAGGTAAAAACATCAGAGTCTATTTCGCTCTGTCAATGACATTAGGATATTCCAGATGAGGAAGTATGTCGTGATAAATGAAAGAAGACTGGCAAGAGAACGACTTGAACGTGAACGACTAGATGAAAGTAAAAAGAGCAATGAGTACAGGTTATAATGCGATGCAAAACAAGTGAATAATAAGGGACGGAATCGGAAGTGATAAGCTAAATGACAATTAAATTAAAAACGTGTCAACATTAATTTAAAGAGACTCTTAAATGTGTGCGACTTATAAATTATGTGGTGGTTTTAAATTGTGTTGCCGATGACCGCCCTAACTCATGCAGCTCATCTCTCTGCTCATGTAACCGCCATAGGTTAAATCAATGGATGCGTCATTAAATTACGCCATATCGCTAAATCAAATTGACGATATATTATTTCCCAACGTAACTTTAATCATGATGAATGAATATTATAGGATTTACAATACATTGCAGTGTCAATGTCATCTGTCAGCCATGTTTAAGGCAGAGCTGCTGGTTAAGCTAAATTAGATCATTGTACTTGCATAAAGTTCTTTGTATAATCGTTGGGCAACCTTGCTAACCTGTTGATCAATTTCTAAATCTTTTCTGCGAATGACATCGATATAAAAAATCGATAAACCAAGACTAGGTTGAAACATTCTATTTTGTAAAACCTGTAAATTATGCTTGCGGAATTTGATGGTCTAATCCTTGGCATAGTGAAAGGAAATCTTATTGTGATAAATCGATAATCTGCATTCTTTCTAATTCATAGATTCGATCACTTGTTAAATAATCCGATAAGCTCCGATAGCCATCATTGATTTCTGGTCACTGACCCACTGCTTGGGGTTAGCAGGAATTTAATGACCCTGTCCTTGATATTCAAAAGATCCCTTACGTCCGAACAAATGATGCATAAGCTATCAACACCAGCTCAATATTAATGTGTTTAAAAACTGCAGTCCTGGCCAATTCATTTCCTTTTATGGCATTAAATCTTATTTAATTTAAAGATGCCTTTTGTGTGTGATTATGGTTGTTTAATATGGTTTAATATTTTGGCATATGTGGGTCACCTTTGGAAGGTTATTGATTAGGCCGCATAAATCAACCTGGAAGTTGATGATGTTTTTGTTACTATTATGTTATATATTGTTGAAGGTTGTGTTCCTTGTTCTGGTTTGTGGCCTAGTCAAAATGTCTTGTTGTATGCCTCAAGCGGTGTGCGTGTCAAGAAGGGAATCAAGAAATCTTATTTGTTATTTGTTGTAATAGTTATGTTCACAAAACTTGTTAGTAATAAGTATAAAACAATTTAAAAAGAAAGAGAATAATTTCTGGCATTGTGAAAAATGGAACAATGTAATTGACCTTACCATTTAAACCATTATGTTGACGAAATATCCTTCTTAACAGAAGTGATTACATTCTTGGAAAATAAATTTATCAACCTGAGATTGATATGATAAATGGAATAATTGATAAATTGATCCAACGAAGTTCAAAATGATCTCAAAATGTGTGCCATTCACCAGTCTATGGATTATTACAGAAAATAATTTGAAGATAACGTTGAGATTCAAATAATGAGCTTTCTTTGTTGTGTGCTAATGTCCGGAGTTGGAAAAAAACTTTGTGCACACGGGATCATCTCAATATTTGCGATATAGAGTCCAAATTATAGGTCCGTCGGAAACGTGGCTAAAAGTAGTAAAATCCGCACGGTATTTTAATTCTTAATGGATATGATAACATGGAAATTGCAAATCGTAAAAACCAAAGGTGGTGGTGGTGTTGTTTATTTATTAAAGATGACTTTAAAATACAAGGCTCGTATAGATTTTCTAAAGTTAAACCACCCTGACTTTGTTTGAAACCCTATTTATAGAAATAATTAGGGAACGGTTTTCAGAACATGTGATTGGTGGTGTCTATGGAACCACCCAGATCAAGTGATTGTGAATTTAACACGTTTATGATGATTTGCTCTCCAGGAACAAACAAGAGAATAAACTGTATCTCGGGGGCGATTTTAATATTAACTTGTTAAATGAAGATACACACTCCCCCACAGTGATTTCTTATACTCTTTTCATCTTATCTCCTGTACCCTGTAATTCCACAAAGCCAACTAGGATACACATCAACTTCCGCTAGTCTAATTGATAATAGTCACTAATTGTTATTACAACTATACTCTGGTATTATGGTAACAGAGTATTAGCGACACATTTCCCGATCTTTCTTAATACTAAATTGAATGTGTATAAACGTAGTAGCGATGTGTCTACTGGTGCCGACAAAGAAACCCACGTCGTGATAACCAAGGCAAAACATTATGAAATTTAAAAAAAAATTAAATGAGGTAACAAGGAGTCAGTCTGTTCCTCTTCAGATGTCAATATATCTGATACAAATTTATGGGACAAATTTGCCTCACTCTATGACGAATGTATTCCAAGGTACAGCCAATTCGAAAATCCAAAAGATTCATCCCAGGTCACCTTGGATTACAAATGGTCTTATGAAATCGATTCGCACAAAAAATCGATTGTATAAAAAATCCCCCTCGAAAACAAATGACGTAACATAAACATTTATAAAGTGTAGGTTAACCTCGATACTTCGACTTGCAAAGAAGGAATCTTTCTCTGACCTACTTGATAAAGAAAAATACAATATGAGAAACACATGGAGAATTTTAAATAACATCTTTGAAGAGTAGAGGCGAAATCAGGTGGTGACGAGTTGTTACGGATGGTGTCATAATAACAGACCCAAAGAACATATCCAATGAATGTAATAAGTACTGTTTCAGATATAGGTCCTTATCTTGCTAAATAATATTCAATCTGCATACAGGTAAAGATTGTATTATCTTAGCTCAGTGACCCAATAGCGCAAAAATGTTTCTTAATCCAACTTTCTGAGGAAGAAATCATAAAAAATTATTAATACACTTGGTAGAAGGAAGAGTCCTGGTAGTCATGATAACATTACGTTCGGATTTAGTAAAAACAATTGCCAATGATTATCACACACGTTAAAAATAATTTTTAAACAAATCCTTATGTACTGGTTAGTACCCAATGATCTGAAAATGCCAAATTCTTCTACCAATATATAAAAAGAATAATCATGAATCATTTGGAAGTAAGACAGTGGTCGGTGTTTGTACCCTGTTTCTCTAAATTACTGGACGTTAGTCTATATAGATGTATGAACTTTGAACAAAACCAATATTCTGGATTAAAAAACATAGGGTTTCGAAGTAAGTAATCATTCCACTTACATGGCTGTTTGGATTTTATAAGTGATTTAAATCATGCAAATGATCAACATAAGTACACAGCTAGTATTTTTATGGATTTATCTAAAGGGGGGGGGGCCATTTGATCTATCGATCTAATATTTTATTACATAAATAGTATTACATTATGGCTTAGAGGTCTTCCCAAAATGGTTTTTGCAAAATTACTGATGAAGGAACAATTTGTATCATATAATTCTGAATTTATGCGAAACGAACCCTTTGTATGTGGTGTACCTCAAGGATCAATTTTAGGACCCTTTTATTTATTAATTATATGAATGATATTGTAATACTTCCAAAATGATTATCTTTTTCTCTTTGTCGACGATACTACTGTATTTTATTCAAAAAGGATGTTCATGTTTTATGTAAACATAGTAACAGAGACTTACAAGAGGTTGCAGTAATTGGTTTTTTTAAAGCCAACAAACTTTCACTAAATGCAAATATAAGACCAACTTAATGTTATTTAGCTCAAGGTATAAGTTAAGAAGATTGGCCATGAATGTCAACATACAATTAGAGGGTGTAAATTAACTCGTGTTAAAAGAAGCGAAATTTCTCGATCTTGTTATCGATGAGAAGTTTAAATGGCAAAAAACAAATTATAGTGTGTGTAATTCTTGCTAAAAAATATTGGGGGTTTTTGAATAAGGTTAGCATTTCTTACCAGAAAAAACTTTGTACCAATTGTATTGTCATTGTTTTACCATAAATAAACTATGGAATTTTACTTTGGGGAAAGTTCAAATAAACTTAGTTGACAAAATTCACCTCCTTCAAAAGAGGGCTCTTAGAATTATTCGAATAGCCCATATTTAAGTTCATTCAAAACCCCCTGTTTAAAGATTTAATGTATGGGATATTTTTCCTTATGTATCAAAGAGAAAGGGCTCTGTTTATGTATAAATATGGGTGCTTTATGCTTCCTAAAGCTTTTGATGATTGTATAAAGACACAAAGATATTCCACAATTATAATACAAGATATAAAGAAAATTATCGCTGCACAAAACAAAAATCTATTGTCTATATGACCTTGATTATGGAAACCAAATACAAAGAGACATTCAAATGTCACCAAACATTTCAATGTTAAGAAAAAGGTCTACGGCATGCCTTAAAGAAAGATAATGAAAGTACATCTGCCAGTTGTGTACGATATTCTAGAGATTATATGTAAACCATACCCTGCGTTTATGCATGAAACTCCCCATGATATTCAATCGTATTTAGTGTAAACTATAATAATGCTTAATGTATTAGGTTTGATCTTCTCTTCAACAGGTAGTATACATTATACGGTATTATTTTGAGGCTAGAATGTAAACGTCCTTGTTTGTGTATTGTAAAAGTCTGTGCAACGTAAATGTCCATTGTCTTTACATGTTTTGTAAACAGGGGGTCATCATTTTCAGGCTCTGCCTATCGTTGTCCCTCCTCCATCTCTTTTATGTTTTAAATAATCGTGTATATATATGTGCTTGATGGAATAAATAAAACTGATTGATTGATTGATGAAACTTTCATGCTAGGCCATGTGGTAGCTCAACTACCTCAGATATCATTTTAGAATCTGCCCATGGTTTTCCCATTTGATATAAATACCAAAAAAGTCTGAAATGTCCTTGATTCCGTGACACGTAGGCTGGGAAAAAATTGGCTGTACAACGTTACCCAATATCTTCAGGGAACACCACATCAGAATGACCTGTATGAGCATAATCGTTGCCCAATCACATACTCATCTAATCTTTACATTTCTTAGTTAGATGTGATGTGTATTGTTGCCAGTAATACCAAATCACCAAACTGCAAAAATGCGGGATGCCCTAATCACTGAGATATTAACAAGGCCTATTGTCTATTATTGTTTACGGACGGGCCTCGTGAATCGACAATGTCAGAATACCCTTTAAACACAAGCAAATAAGCCTTGTGCACAAGCGATCTAAATTCTATAAACACACTGTTTTTTAATATGATTTTAATCAGATTAATTGGTTCGAGAATTTGTACTGTCCACAACAAAATTACAACGTTCAATAAATGATACACTCAATGCGTCCTTACTGATAGTACAGTGTCCATTTAAACGATGTATGTTCTAAAAAGCCAAAGACTCAAAATGACAGCATATAAATTCCACTTTATTAATCATTGGTGAACCCTCTTTCACGTCCTACGAAGATAAATTTGTCCCAGCAGTTTTAGACGACGGGTCAGTTCCTCGACGACGACCACTAACTATTCTGCAGTACTCCAAAATACCACAAAGTCCGTCGGGCGAATATGTCCACAGTTAGCGACCACAAACTGGAATCTTTTTTGATTCCAAAAAACAAGCTCATTTGGTTTGGAAATGACAACGACAGTTCAGCTTTCAAGCGCCCGTGCTATCAAATATATACATCCCTGGCAATATGTAATTGCACAGATGTACCATTACTACAGATCAAAACTGCCTGTAATTATACTAGCTCCTGGCTACTGACAATATTCTGATTCTATCTGTATTTATGTTTCCAGCTGGGTTTTCCCATATTCTTATAATAATAAGTACAGTATCTATCATGCATAACGTAGCCTAACTCTGTTTCCATTGGAATCACATATATGACTTGCATCTTCCTTATCATTAAAACATCATGGAAAAGTACCTATTTTGCATCTTAAAAAAGGATCTCAAATCACCAAAACCAACTAATTTTATAAATTTAGTATTTGGGGGGTATTGTTCTGTTAATCTCTGCACAATATCTAGTAAATAAAACATCTAGTCTGATATTCCAATATACCACTTGGAGATGCCATTTCCCTTTTCCATAATAAACAAAGCACACTGTAACTAGCCCTAATGCTATCTTTAAAGAAATTCATTAGGCTCGCGCACAACTTCTTTTTGACTATGAAATGTTAAATATTACACAACTCTTATATAAACTTAAAGTCGACGGTGTACAGAAAAAGTCGACATATAAGAGTGGTACTGCCAGAAAGATGAAATTTTGAAGTTTAATATGGAGGGCTTTTCATGGAAAACAGAAGGCTAACAACTGCAGAAGAAATAAGTGAAATTTGGGGTAATTTGAGGTCAGAAGCAATGAGACAAAGCAATCAGTGGAGGTGTGTCTTCTGTTGCAAATGCTGATTGGCTAAACTTCTTTGTGTGCAGAATGAATTTTTTTATTAACAAGTTACAGTGTGCAAAGTACTTTTTCCGCGATAAAAATAATATTTTAATCACAAAATGGAGGCTAATATAAAATTATGATTATGTAAAATTTCGCATATTTTAATCACAAAATGGAGGCTAATATAAAATTATGATTATGTAAAATTTCGCATTTCACATACAGATCTATTGACTAAGATTAGGCTAATTCGGCATACGGAATTTCACATACTGTCTTATCTGCGTCGTATCAACAGTGCGAGCGTTATTTTCGTCACATGTGGTCCAGTGGATCAGCGTTCGGCCCGCACGCCAAAGGTTGCGGGTTCGAGCCCCGCTGGGGTCAATGTGTTTCGCCTTGAGTAAGGCGCTTTACCTCAATTACTCCTCTCTACCCAGGTGTATGAATGGGTACCGGCATTATTCAATGCTGTGAAGGTAACAGACTCGCTGTAGATGAGGTGTGGCGATCCCACTACAGCAACATTATATGGTGGAGTCTGGCCCAATCGCTTCGAAAGAAAGATGGGCACTCCGTTCCTGTGTACACAGGTCCGTCCCCTTTACTACTTTTTACTTTACTTATTTCGGCGTATCTACAGTACGAGCTTTCTCCCCCACATGAGATATGTTTCACATACTGTCTTATCTGCGTCTTACCCGCAAAAATCGGGAGCAGAAACAAATGGCGAATTTCAAATATATA
The DNA here is from genome assembly GCA_023653785.1 of Ophioderma brevispina. Taxonomy (NCBI): domain Eukaryota; kingdom Metazoa; phylum Echinodermata; class Ophiuroidea; order Amphilepidida; family Ophiodermatidae; genus Ophioderma; species Ophioderma brevispina. Next base: position 10,545 of record JAMKCH010006938.1, read on the forward strand.
TCTATAACTTTGGAGATATATTAGAGTATAAAATATAATGTAGTCTTATAAAAAACACATTTAAAACACAATTTAACGCTCTTCTAAGTATTATTTGCCAGGAATGAATTATACACATGCTAAGTGTTGTCATGAAAGAAAGTTTCCGAAAGAATTCAATCGCAATTTTCTCTGAAACGGTGTTTCTTCAGATAAGCCAGTATATGAGTGGGCGACGATATGAGGGACCATCCATCCATGTTCATTACCTGGACACAGTTCCGTAACATCTAATGATGGATACTGAGAATGCCGAATACCGAGCTATCGGAGTTGAAAGGTTGAATTGAGTAATTGGCCAAATACCAATCATATCTGTATGGGCAGAGACTGAAAAAAAATGCATATAGTAGGATCAATATATGACATGTACCCACAGTAACCCCAAAAAAATTGGCAACAGGTTTCTTGGCATTTTCTGGTAGTATAAGGTCAGTTTAATAATATATCAAAAGTTGCACAAAATCGAGTCCCAGAAAGTGTTCCAAATATGGACATAAACAAAATGGAAGCCATCCGCCATTTTGAAAAACATAAATCCTCATATCCTTGGCAATAGTGAGCTAAATAGACAAACATGATGTCATTCCTATTAATTCTAGCTAACAAATCCATTAAAATGGGTTTTAGAAGTTGGATATCACCTTAACCTGAAAATCCAATATGGCCACCATCCGCACATGTTGAAAAGTAAAAATTCTTGTATCTCTGGTTCCGGAGGGGCCAAAATGACAAACAAGATATAATTTCCTACTAATTCTAGCATAACAAACCATTAAATGGGGTTTTTTAAGTTAGATATCATCTGGGATCTAAATCCAATATGGCTGCCATTGCCATGTGAAAAGTATGAACTCTTCATCTCTGATATTTCAGATGGGCAAAAAAATGGAAAATAAGGTGTTATTTTTATTAATTAGGTAATTTAAAAAACATTAAGTGGTTGTTTTAAAGTTATTTTTAGTGGGCTACTTGTCCAAAATTCGTAGCCATGTGGATTTTAGGGCTATAATTATATCTATCACCAATTTCAAAATATGGTGTTTACATTTTTAATTATTTTACTAAAAATTTCGTAAAAATAGTATAATGTGTAATCTTCAAGGTTCAAGTAACAGAAAGTACAGTTTCCACATTATTCACATCATCATCAAAAGTGGCAGAGAAACTGTTTGCAACAGAGATCGACACACTATGACTTTTAGTCTTTTATTCATCATTGAGACTGGTTCTTGATCCATGTTTTCACATGAATGTCCACAAGCAGTGGTGCATTCCATTCTTTCAGCAGATACATTTCATTGTGATCAATGCATCCTGAAGAACAATTGCATGAGATAATTTCCAGTGGCAACTTGGTGCTGGAAATTACTTCCAGCAAGTAAGTTGAATTTTTGACCATCAGTCTTGCACAACCACTGCATGAGCTGTAAATAAGTTCTCCTAGAGGGGAGTTTTGCAGGGGAGGTTTTTGGTAGACATCTTTAAGGCGATGAGCAGTTAGAGCAAACGACACGTTTCCACTGCATCTTCTATGAGGAGGCTCCATGAAAGACTTTGCAAACTGATGTCTAACCATCATCTCCGGCGGTCAGTACGAACTCGTGACCTCGCAGTTGAGACTCCAATTCTACAATGGTCAGCCCTCAGAGATCATTTTATTCTCTTCACTGCCCACATCGGGAATGGCCCTTCCTGAGTACATTTCTGCTAGTATGTATTTCGTGGTAATTGTCATCGTGCCGGACCTTAAAAAAAGGAGGTAATTGCTTATCTCGGCACCAACCCATCAGTGGTTTCTTCCAGATATTAGTTTCTTACTGTTAGTGCCCTGGTATCCTTTACCATAAAAAAATTCCGATGCCCCATGACCATTGAACAGGGAAACCGTTGCATTGCAACCTTCACTTTCTTCGATTAGGATCCATATTGGGGAGTACAAAACTCTGGAACAGCTCGGAGCACAGGGTCACCATGGAATTACTTTAAAGGAGAATATACTTCATTGCCAACCACAAATATTCATGAAGTAGTATCGCAACCTGAAAATGCATGGCAAACAGAGATAAGAGTAATGTTATCACTGAATAACTGCTTCATAAACATTATGTTTTCTCTTGTCTCTGCAAACCGAAAGTAAAGTCATTACAGCTTCTGCATAATGGAGAAAAGTATCAATAGATCTGTGTCTTCGCCAATATGGATTTTTGACTTAAATGAATACCATGGGACTGCATTTTGCTATATCAACATCTGAATCTCTTTTGCATAGATTACGGGGCAGTCTCTCTGTTGCATTCGGTCACCAATTAGTTTTATGAGAGCCTGCGATACAGATCATTTTAGAGAACATCTACTTTTCCCCAGACACATTGTGTTGCATTTGCTCTCTACTAGTTTTGTGTGATCCTAGTATTGTGATGTTGATCATGGGGTTGATCTTGGGTTTAGATCACCAGTGTATCCATGAAGACAACAGGCTGCTTTGATAGTGCAACTTGAAAGATGCAAATCATCAAAACCTTCACACATGAAAGAGACCAGGAATACTTGCCAAAGCTTGCAGCCAAGTTGAAACAGCATTCTCGCTTCACAGGAGAAAAGGCCTTGAGAAACATTTACACAGGGTAAATGCTGGTGAGGATTCAAGGGACAAAGATCTGTTCCAAGTAGGCAAAGTTACAGTCAACAAATGGAAAACAAGCTGAGTCACTTTTCTAATACTTAACTACAAACGGAAAGCTGAAGTTAAGACCCTTGCATCTCCCTCGGCTGTCAAAGAAACCGATGACCAAGCTCTGTTATTTCAAATATACTGTTTAGTATCACAAAATGGAGAACTGTCTTTAGATATGCTTTGGTGCTTTGCCATGAACTTCCACCATATCCGCCATCCTTTTTTTAGGCCAAGCATGTTTTCTGTATCAAGCCAGAAAGGCACAATTCTGATGGTCATTTACGAAAGGGGTCGCGTCAGGGCTGCTTGCCCTGAGGACAGTGCCAAAGGCTGATCACTATGTTATTGATGGGAGATTCTCTTTTACATCGCTTGGAATGGACAGAGAGAACCAAGTTATAGTTGAATGCTGATGAGTATGCCACCTTCACAGTTGAATTACATGTATGGAAAATCATCCGTTGACAGACACACATGATGTCGCAAACTAGGAGCGCAAAATAAGGTAGACATATCAAATGCGACGATTTTACTGGGGAAAAAGGAAATGACAGATGTTGATATAGCAAAACAGCCAGTGCCACCCGTGGCATAATCAACACCCAAATGGAAAAGACACAGACCTATGGATTGTAATTATTCCAATATGCAGAAGAGCGCTGTGCGCTGCAATGACCTTTACTTTGTCTGACAGACACAAGAGAAAACGTGTATGATATCAATCTCCTGAAGTGCTTATTCAGTGATGACATTTATGCTCCTATCTGTTCTTTTCGAATGTATTTTGAAAGTTGCCGATACTACAAGAATATTTGGGGACGTTGGCATAAAATCTGTTTTCCTCAAAGTCCTCCGTGTTAAACCCGTGTTAGAGCTTTCTGCCAGCGTATTGGTTTTACCATAATCGAACGGAGTCGAAGAGGAAGATAAAGGCTGCAACCCAATGGTGTCCCGGTTCATATTGTCAACAAACGTGTCCTTGCGAGATAATTACGCTATAGGTACCTTTCAAAAAAATTTTCACAACATTGTGGACTTTCATGCGAAAACATGGAGTTAACCAGTCTCAATCTCAGATGATGAGAAACTTGACTAAAAGTAAAGTTAAGTGCAGTCGATCTACATACTGCATACAAGTGTTTCAGCCACTTTGGTGATGAGGTGAATAATGTTAAATTGTTACTTTATGTTTAAGCATTTGCATTTACACATAATGAACTTAAGTGATAGATTATAGGCTGATAAAAAACACTATAACTACTAATTTTCGACAAATAGCCACTAAAAATCATTTTTATTCGAAATGAGATTTCTAATGCCGGAATCAATTGAAAATGACACCTCGTGTAGTGTATTCGTCGGATGCTAAATAGAATGATTTATGTTTGCATTTTTAAATGGCGACAGTGGCCATTTAAGGACATCAGGGTCTCTCAAATCTTTACAGCAAACCAAGTAATGTCTTTCTTATTCTACATTAATAAACAATAAAACACCATATTTGACATTTTGGCCCTTGTGGTACCGAATAAAAGAATTTGTACTTTTAAACTGGTGGATGGCAGCCTATTGGATTAGAGGTCAAGATGATAATCTTACTTCATAAACCCATTTTAATGGGGATTGGTAAGACTACAATGAGTAAGGAAAGGCATCTTGTTTGTCCTTTTGGCCCATCCGGTACCAGAGATAAAAGAATTGTACTTCCAACATGGCGGAGGGCGGCCATATTTTTTGGATTTCGAGGTCAAGATGATATCTCAACTCATAAAACTGCTTTCAATGGATTTGTTTGCTAGAATTAGTAGGAAAGGACATCTTGTTTGTCCTTTTAGCTACATCATTGCCAGAGATATGAGGATTTATGTTTTTCAAAAGGCGGGATGGACGGCCATTTTATTATTGTCATGGTTTGAACACTTTCTGGGCCTTCGCTTTTGTGCAACTTTTTGATATATTGTTAAGCTGACCTTAAAATACCAGAAATGGCAAAAACCTTCTGTTGCAATTTTTTTGGGGTCATGTGCTATATTTACTCTAATAATAATCTTAAAATGGTTTTGAGTGGAGATAAAGGTTTTGTTTATGGAAATGGAAATCCCAACCAAAACCACTAAGCATTAACTTGAAGGAATGGAAAAGTCCTTTTGTAGTGCCGCTATGTCTGTGAGAAAATGGCATTAATGATAGAGCTAGTGATTAATAAAATTGATGAAGGTTATCTGGTTATTTCAGATTGATCCGCCGGCGAGTGGCGATGGAAAAAGAAAGAACACGACTGTTATGATGCTCCTACTACTAGCCGTCACCACTAAAATTGCCAACACTTACGACCTTACTCAATCATCTCCTTCTTCTCTCTTCTTTAAATAATAGACGTATAAGTGGTGGTAATCGTCTAGTATGTAGTTATAAAACTGCATTTATTTCAAATACATAAAAATATGGTATGACTACACTGGCCAGGTTAGAAAAAGGACTATGTCGAAAGATATATATTCATAATTAAAACGTACTACATGTCTAATGAATGCATTCTTTGTCCGACATTACAGATGATGAATCTTTTCTGAGAGCAAGGATCTCTGTTTATTTCTTTATTTCAGCAAAGAAATGCGAAAATGATCAGCAGCGTTGAAGAAACTCTTGGCAATTATCATGGAATTTGAGCTTAAAATCTTCTTATTGGTGTCCACAGCAGGTACGTTCAAAAAACACCCAAACGCTTCCACTGATTTGAGTTTCGTAGGAATTGACGTACCCAAAGCTTGTTGAAAATGTTTTAGCGTGAAAGACGATTCGTTTTAGTGGAAAGGTGCAAGATATAGAAGTAGGGGTTGTTAATTTGCAAAATTTCAATTTTTTTATATGAGGCTCCTTCAAAATATGGTATAACCATACTAAAACAGATTGCAAAAGGAAAAAAATAAATAAATTTGACTTTGGCAACCCCCCCCCCCCACATGGCCCTTGAAAATGTTGGTGTCAAGGTTGCCGAATTCGACAGGTTTAAATAGTCATGTATAGTGCTTTGCATTTAAAAACATCTCAATTCATAGATTATTTGATCGGAAGTACGAAAACAACTAGGTTTTGATCATTAGACTTTAGACCCCGGTAGATAGTCCGGCTACAACTACAACGGTAAAGAATATTGTACTCGATTCAGTTGACTCTTCACGCAACATTAGTTTCACGCTTTATTTCGTTATCGTCTATAGAGCCCGGACTGTGGCTCCCGGCGGACTATAATTACTTTCACACCGAGTTCAAACCAGGTTTAGTCCTTCACGAGTGGAAACGTCTATTTTTTGCAACAAACTAAACTATGAAAGTTGAATGTAACGGGCGAGAACATTGAGTAATTTTTCTTCAAAGCCTTTAAGATGCCAGAGCTCATAGAGGAATGATGAAGAAACCAACTGTGTTGAACAATAAAACAAAGGAGGGTTGGTGTTTTTTTATTGTTCTACTTTCGGCTAAAGTAAATCTGAGACAACAAGACTATTTGGAATGAAATTTCACAATGCTATATATTTTAGTAGTAATTATGACATTATAAACTTGACAACATTACAAGGGGAGACATTTTATACTCAATTATTCTTATTTTAATTTTTCAATAAAGAAATGTCTTGGAATGAAGTTTCTCAATGGTAAAGTAATTTAAATGTGTTGATACCAGTGAAAAGTAGATTTACTCCGCCGCGAGCCATAGTTCGGGCTCCAAAGACAACGGATAAACTTGAGAACTAATGTTGCGTGAAGAGTCAACCGAATTGAGTGCCCTATTCTTTACTGTTGTAGTGGACTATGAGTCCGGCGCAGTATAAAAACGTCTACACCGGGATAGCCAATGAACAGCACCAAAGGTTTGTCAAAATGGTCATAATTGGCCATAACCGTTGAACCAGATGTCCAAAGTACACCAACTTAAAATCTCACAATTATTTTGTCCCCCCCTTTTTTTGGGGGGGGGGGGCCTTTAAAGCTACCAGTGATCCTTATTCAAAGATATGACAGAAAACATTCTTATTCATACCAAATACCTTCGGCGTCCGTGCTTAATTAATAGGATTTTGTTCCCATTCGTAAAGAACATTGTGTTCAGTAAATGTTACGTAATAACTCAAATTTTTAAACCACAAAATAATAGTTGCTGAAATAAAATATATATATTTAAATATTTAATACTTAAAATAAAGCAAGGTGACAATGACTCAATGAAAACGAGTGTATCACGGGTCTCCTATTTCAAGGGGGTCTATGTTTTCAAATTGAAGAAAATGAGTCTACTAGCATAATTAAGATTATAGCATGATAGGAAAGTGTTTGGAATTTTATGCTTCAGATTTTCTTTTTGTTGAGTAAAATAGGACACTCCGTTCAAATTTTATGCTAGATTTAAGCAAGCAAGTCTCACACGTTCGATGCAATTTTGTATACATTTGTATGTAAAAAGTGCTCACCCTGTGATTTTTAAGCAAATATAATTTTTAATTATTATGACCACCATAAGTAACCCAGCTTTTTTCAAAAGTAATTATTAAAACATTAAATAAATTCATTATGCATCACACCAACTCGAAATTTTCAGCTCGACAGCATTTCTTATGAATTTCTTTATTATCACTCACCCAGTTATATTTAAGACGATTATTTTTAAAAATTGATTTAACACATTAAATCATCCCCTATTTGCACCAAAATGCACTCAAAAATGAAATAATTTATATTTTAAAATAAATGAACAATTAGTTCCAAGATTTGGGCCAAATTTTATAGATTTTTGCAATTTTTATTATTTTCGATTACTCAATATCTCAAATGGTGAAAATCGGGGTTTTATGAAACGAGAACGAACGTAACTCAAAAACGAATCAACATGAAATTTGACACAGATATTAAGCATCCAAAGGTCTGTGAAACCATGAAGACCGATTTTTGAATTAGGGCTTCAATTTTGAATTATGGCGTAAAGTTCCCTGATTGGCCAGCTCCTGGTTGCCATCACATATCAAAAATCCGGTTTTCTGCGCATTGTACCCATGCACCTTTTACCCAAGTATGGTGAAAATGCAAGTTACTGGTAAGCAGTTACGTTTGTTCCCGTGTTTAACCAATCAGAGGCCCTGTTCAGTTACCATGGCAACAAGATCAAAATCCCATTTTTCAAAACTTTTCAACATGGGCTACAATATGATATACAAAATGCATATGTAACCTATTGGTAAAGTCAAGAAAATTGCAATCGAAAATTGGGTAAAAAAAACGTAGACCCCCCTTAAGAAAACTAAAGGGCACTGTCATTAAAAACATTCTTACATGATACAGGACTTCACTGCTTTTAATCACATGTTCTTTGTGTAGATTCCATAGTGAAAACATTATCTTTGGAGCTTTTCTCAAAGGCGTTTTGAAGGGTAGGTTTTTTGGAAATTATTCCTTTTTAAGAATGAGAAGGTTGAAAAAGTAATTTGTGAACATAAATTTGGAGGCAAAATTTAATTAATGTCCTCATTAATTTTTATTAATGTGCCCAACATTTTCAGCTGTTTATATTTATGTAAAAGGATTGTTTCCAAAGGCAATTCGAGTGGAGTAGTACTGTTTATATCCATATCCATAGTAACGATTTCACAGGCTAATTGGGGGTAGTCATGGAAAGTAATTAAGCAGCATACGATTGAAAAAGACAACAAATTGTGATTAATTATTTACATGTTTTGGTTGACTAGTTTTAATGCGGTTCAAAAGTACCGTATGGAAAAAAGCAATTGTATTTTAGGAACAAGGATGTCCGCTTATTATCATGAGAATGTCGAAAAATATGAACAAAGTTATGTGTATATGTCGGAAATGTATATCGTTAGTCGTGAAACTGGCAAAATGTAGTTTGTGGGTTCTTAGGAACCCTGCTTGTCCACTTAAAGGGACATAATGGCATGAAAAAAAATGACATAATGAAAAGGACCCTTACTGAAATCACTTCCACGAGTTTGAAAACAATTTGGATGTTTACATTCTGTAAAAACAGAGTTGGGGGGGGGGGGGTGGCAGTTTGTGGCAATTTCTGGAACATAAAACCATGGTGTTGACATCCCTCTCCCTTGACTAATTCCAGTAGTATCTATATGAGTCAATGTTTTGTGATAACATTCAAAAGCATTCAGACCGGGATTCAGGCATTGTACTTTAGGATTGTAGTAAGATATTGATCTGACAAAAACCGTGAAGATAGGATTAGCTGGGATTAGCACATATACAGTAGCAATGGTCTGTGAGCTGATGACAACCTGCTTTTCAAGTTTGGTTAATGCTGGCAGTAATGTCAGCATCCGTGTTCCATAAATTGCCACAAACTGCCACCTCCCCCTGGAACTCTTCCTTTTTTTACTTTTTTACAGAATGTATACATCCAAATAGTTTTCAAACTCGTGGAAGTGACTTCAGTAATGGTCCTTTTCCTTATGTACCTTTTTTCATGTCATTATGTCCCTTTAAGGGTTAAGTTATTGTATAGGTCAGACGACATCCAAATTGCCCCTCAAATTTTGCTCGAAATTGCATATAGTGCAGATAAAAAAAATCACTTTTCAGTCTAGAGTTACAATTTTGGCTTTTCTGTAGGATGTAGGGCTCAAAAAAGCCCAGTAAGAGCAACTAAAGCATCATTAAGTCGTCAGGTAATCGTTCTTTCGAATCTATCAATCGATCGATCAATCAATCAATCAAAATAGATTCCGATGGACCCTACAGCTTACGAAGAAAAAACCCACATCTTTAGACTAAGTGGATTTTTTACCTTAATTTAAATGCCATCGGTAGCCATATTGGACGCCCATATTGGACGTCATCTCACATGTATCGTTTACTGTGATTACTTAAATCCGTCTGTCTGTATATAGAGATGAACAGAAAGAATACAAGTCTGCATTAGATGAAGTAATTAATTATAACCAGCTTAGTATATTAGAGGCCATTTTGGATGCTATATGGAAGCAATTGTTCATGTGATTACAGATGAATTATTTTAAGAGTCTCAATTGATTTTCTGACTGCTAAAACCTAAGGACAGGCATGAAATTGACAATTCTACTGGCAAACTGCATGTGTATCAAACAATTTATTGTATTGGCAGCCATATTCATTTGGAAGCAATATAAACACTGAAATAATTTCTTTATTGTTTATTTTCTTTTTTACTTAAGAATAAAACGGGCTCAATATTTCTGGAGTTTCTGGAGTATTAAGTAATATATTAAGTAAGCAATGATGTGGCTTTTTGATTTTGACAAAAATGCTCATTGAAGGTTTCTCGTGTGGCAGCCATTGGATTCAGAATCAGCAGGACAAACTGGATTAGATACCTGAAATAAGCAATACGATAGAATACCATACAATTATTGTCCTTATTAATTTTGCTTTGTTTTTTAAGGAATAGTAAGTGGAAAAGTGTGTTATATTAGCGATAGCAGAAGTGGTTACCCGAACTGGAGCACAGTTTGGACATCTTCTGATCCCTGTCAATGTACCAGTCTTAAACTTTCAGGAAAGGCCGTCGAAGACTTTGTGATGTTCAGGATACATCCAAGCAAAAATATAAAACCTTTTCTGTAGTAACAATTGTGAAATACCCAAGGTACGATCAAAATGCAGTTTTCTATTGGCCAAAAAAAAATTGGTGTGTGGCCCGCCCAGCTAAATCGGGAAGGTCCGGGTCGTTTTTTTTTTTTTTTTTAATTTTTTAAACATCATAGCAATAGAAAATGATGTGCTATTATGTGTAAAATCCAGCTAAATACGTAAGAGGAGCATTCAAATATCTATTAGAAAAATGTTTCTTCAATGTTGGTGTTTAGTTTGACAATTGAAACACGCCGAAATCCCAGGTCCTGCAGTACACTTATTGCCTCAGATGCGCAAACCGACTGCCATGGTCCATTCGGACCGATGGCGATTTGTACGGTGCATAGTTGCAAGCTGCCATCCTTGTTATGCCTCGCATACAAACCGCAAAAGTCTCCATTTAAATCGGAAGTTGTAACACAGCTGAAAACCACCTCACAACCTTTCAAAGCTGTAACACTCAACGCGTAACTACCGTAGGATTCCACCGCGGGGGATTCATCGGGATCGTGTTCATGAAATCGATCAATGTCATTCCGAGCTGCAATCATGTGCTGACAGTGTAAAGACAGCATGTGTGTAGTGTAATTGATGCAATATTTGAATATTTGTCGCTGCTTCAGAGAAGGAGAAATTTTTATGTTTTTTCCGTTAATACACTGGTTCACTGGTGTTTTTTTCAAAATGGTTCATTTATATTTGTTTATAAAAGTTTTGGTACCAGTGGCACGTCAAAATTTTGTTAAATTTAATATTACAGTGTTTGTGAATGTGTACTCTGTATCATTGAGTAAAACGGTGGCGGTTAAAATACGGCCAGCCTGACTAAGCCAATTTTTATTTTCCCTTTGTTTTCTCGCACATTTTATATGCCACACAAGTTTCATTCCTAATTCCCCCTTTTGTCAAGTTCAAGAATAGTGAGTTTGTTTTTGCCCGTGCAAGGAGTGAAATCCGAGCTACTCTTTGTGATTTTTCCGTTTTGGTTGGTTTTTTTTACATTTAACAACGGAAAACATGTAAAATAGACAAAATCAAGACTTAAAAAAAAAAAATCCCGACCCCGAGATTTCGGATGTTGGGGTCGGCGAGGAGGCACACAACAATTTTTCTTTTTGGCCTTTTGTGATACAAGTATATTTCATTGATTCCTTACTTGTGGATGTTTCAGGAACAAACCTGTTGCTTTCATGATTTCATCAGCACCTTAGGAGAGACGGCTAATCCACCTCTGAAAACCACTTTGCCGTTTGTTTCTTTTTAAACCAAAACTCTGGTCATTGATGAGGTACATCAACATAAGAGGGAAAAAATGAAAATCGGTTATACCGATTCAAAATAGCATTTCAAAAACAATGTAAATAAAATGCCGGAATTTTGTTACAAAGTTGTGATTTTCGATTTGAGGTTAGCTATTTAAAACAGTGATAAGGGTGTGGACAATCATTACGTGTATTAGAAATTGAGTGCGGCGTCCTTGGTCTTGGAAAATGTCTGAGCCAGCCTTTAGCACGTGTGCAAAATTTCATACTTTTTGTCATCTCGTTACGTTTGTTTGAAAATTGCTATTTTCCGGTTTTGACAAACCGGGATGCACGCGTTCAAAGATTGTGCTAGTTATATGGATGATATATTTGTATTGCATTTTGTCATGTGGAGTATATTTTCTTAAATATAGTTATAAATAATTTATAATTTCAAAATTTAATTTTCGGTTTTTTTGTTTTTTTAATTTCCAATTAAATTTTAAATTACTTCCATTACAAATAGCAGGGTGAGGAAATAAAGCAACACACTAGAAATCCATCGCAGTACATTCAATGTGAACTGTATTTAATCATTTTTTTTAATCTATATGAAATCACATATGATTTAATTCTTTTTTGCCTTTTTATGCCTCGCACAGTGGCCTTCATGCATAGGACATGCAGGATTGGTCCATAACTACACCAAATTTTCGTTCTTCGGCTCTCGTGTCCAACGTGGTCGGCTTGCTATGGAGAGCCAGGTTCAGGGAAACTCCTGTTTGGAGTCCCTCTCATACGGACAGCCACCCATTGGATTAAAATTGATCTCCGGGAAGTACATGGATGACAGGATCACAACGCAGTAAATGGTGCAATGGATAGTGGTTGGGTTATCCACTTCCGCATACAAATATAAGCCACTTGAAACTGACCAGATGGTGTACGTCGAAGAGAAGTGATTGGCTCGGGTAATCAAAAGATGCTCAAACGATTCCCTACCTGTTTTTTGGTTCCAGACATGACTTAAATGAAAAACAAAAGGCATATTTGGTATATGCTGAATTTCAATAGAATATAATCAATATATTTCATAGAAAACAAAGGCTGAATTTCGTATTTCTGCTACTATGCGAATTAAAAATTCACAATATTTGTACCAAGAAATAGTTCTCAGGTAATCCTTACAAGATTGCGATATTTGTATATAAATCTTTACACCATACCAAAATCAGAATTTTCATTTCTTTCGGGACACCTGTTACTGAAATCTCTCGTTAGTACAAACACCTTTAATGGAACTGTTTTAGAGCGATTTGAAAGAATGGTCCTTGATGATAACGACAATGACTGCATATAGAATCCCATACTTCATCCATCTGTAGGGCGTATTTATCCATTTTCCCCTATATTAATTATTTAAACACAATGCATTACTATCTAACCACTTCTATAATTGGGGATCTCTTTTTATATTACTGTAAAATGACTTGCTTTCCCCTCGTGCTTAATTTATCTTACCAAGCACCATCGCTTCTGATACTTCGTGTAAATACGTACTTCCTGACCCTTATCACGGTATATTTTTCTCAATTACAGCTATTCCTTGCCAATTCTGATGACGAAACACCATCACGTCACATTTGAACCAGTCATACATATGCAGTGTCATAAGATCATGCCGTACGAATGCTATCAACAAAAGTTGCAACCGTTAAAAAATAGAAATTTTGGGTGCTCACATGAATAGTAAATGGAGAAACGAGCGTGGGCTGATTTTAGGATTAGCAGGAGAGCAAACAGATTAGATCATGACAATAGGAGATCAGGACAAGAAAGGAGGGTGAATTCAGGAGGAGGATCGGACAATGAGGAGGAGGATCGGCACAATGAGGAGGATCAAGGCACACGGAGAACAGGAGTACAAACGTATAGGATCAAAGAGAGGATCGGAAGAAGAGGGGTCTGGAAGAGGATAGTGACAGGAGGAGATCTTATGAGGTTCAGGAGGAGACAAGAGCACAGAACAATTCAGGAGGAGAATCAGGACGAAGAATCAGGAACAAGGGAGAGATCTTGAGGAGGATCAGGACCGTGAGGACGGATTCGTAGGAGTTTTCTGGGACAAGGCGGGGGCGGAGTCTGGAAGAGTATCAGACAGGAGAGGATCGGTAAAGGATGCGGGATCAGGAGGAGGCTCAAACAAGATTACATCGGACAAGAAGTGACCAGGACAATGAGGGGGATCAGAAAGGTTCCGACAGGAGGTCATCAGAGCATAAGCACAAGTTCAGGAGGAAAATCAAGAGAAGATCTGAAACATTAGGAGACATCACACGGAGAGGATCAAGAAACTGAGGATCAGGACAAAGAGGGGGCTCAGAGAGGGTCGGGACAGGAGGAGGATCTGGAGGAGGATCAGGACAGGGAGTATGAATCAGAAAATCGGGAGGATCAGGTTTAGGATCACGACAAGGAAGCGGATCTGGAGGAGAATCAGCACAGGGAGGAGGAGCAGATAAGGGGCATCAGACAATGAGAGGATCAGAGGAGGGTCCGGGACAAGGGAGGCGGTTATCTGGAGGAGTTCGGGGACAATGAGGCGAATCTGGAAGAGGATCATACCAGGGAGGAGGCATCGGAAAGTGGGGGAGGATCGTGAGGAGATCAAGACAGGAGGTGGATCAGGAGGAGGGAGCATGACAGGGAGGATGATCAGGAAAAGGATACTCAGAGGAGGATCGATACAAGGAGCGGATCTGGAGGATGATCAGCACAGGAGAGATCAGAGAAGTGTGGGACCGGACCAAATGAGGGGAACAGGAGAGTTCGGGACAAGGAGGCGGGTCTGGAGGAGGATCAGGACAGGTATGAGATCAGGACAATGGGGAGTATCAAAGACAGGCACGGATCTGAGGAGGATCTGGTACAAGGAAGTGGGTCACGAGGCAGATCAGGAGGGTCGGATCAAGAAAAATCTGGTTCTATTCACATTAAGTAGAAAAACCTTGTTTGGCCAAAGGTATATTCTAGGACAGCAAGATATCTGTTGCATTTTATATACATTTTGATTTCAATATAATAATGCAATGCATCTGAATCGTTAGGTATTTTCATTGAACTCCTGGCAATAATATTTATTCATTCACTTCAGATCCATCGGATTTCCGTAGCTGGGTGCCAACAAATCCGGTATAAACAATATGGTCTATGTCATTCTAAAAGTTGCACATTTTCTGATATTAATTGACCCGTGGATTGCACCATACTACAATTTACCTCCGCAAAAAAAAAAAGCGCTGTTGGTATTCTTTAAATCGGCCCGGCAAGAGGATACAACAATGTAGATTCTTTAAAACAATCTGGACGTGCAGAGTCATTGTATACTGCAAAAGCAGTTGAAAAGATTTAGGTGTTATCACCACCCGATTTAGATTCCGATTAATTTTCTTTATGTTGTAAACACAAACACACCTATCCTCATTTTCACGAATAAATAACCCTGACTTCTACTGTCGTTCAATTGACCGTATATTTCACATCATTTAAGTTCGAAAAGGAAACAAACGGTGAATAAAAAAAGCATGAGAGAAGAGTGTTTGAAACAGGACGATGCCCCAACATCTTTTTGCTGGACCATAACTTGTACCTTTTTGTCAATCCCATTATACATGCAACCGACCCGATGATTATCCTTAATAAAGAATATATTATATATATATAACATATAATTATATATATATATATATATATATCGTCGGCCCGCATCACATACTGTCGTATTTCACTTTTGGAGTTTTTTTTTGTGCGAATTTCGCCAACTTACTTACTCTTTATTTCATACGATTCGGTCATCCACAACTTTCAAAACGTGAGGGTGCCTAATTATTCGTTTATAATTATATATTTTGCTTTTTCCTCAAAACCATCATATCCGTATTTCACATACTGGTCGTATTTTAAACGCCATTCATTGACAAGTGTTTGATATAGCTTTTCTCATTTTGCCGATCCCACAATAAACGATTTCACAAACATATCTATTTTGACGTATTTCCATCGTTCTTATCGTAGACAAGCTTTTCACATAGTGATCTATTTTACGTACCTTGAAATATAACGGTGTAAAATGCCGTCGTATTTTGCAATTATACCATTATTTGTGATTTCACATACAGACTTATAACTTTGTAGCCGAATTAAGATAATTTAGGTTTGTCCTTTTAGTTGCCATTTAATGTTTATATATTGATTTAAAAAAATGTGTTCTTCAAAACAATAAAGTCAAGATGTTTCTTTGACTCTTCATTTTTAACCGTATAGACATGAATGTCCGCCTCAGATCGTTGAATTGCGATCTTCTCGGAACGTGTTTTGTAAATACACAATGTATGTGGGCAACGATATATAAATCTCTCTATATATATATATACTCCTCTAATCTAACCTATCATCTATATACGAGCTCATATCTCTTCTTCTATCTATCTCTATTCTATCAATCCTATCGCTATCCTATATCTACGATATATAAAAAATCAATTTTTTAATATATATATACTTATCGCGCTGGGAGGGAAAACCTCATATTGCATTTGGACCTTTAAAAGCAAAACCTCCCATGTAAAAACGGTTAGCCTTACCAACCTCATATACATTTTCTGAGATGACCCCAAAACTGAAATTTGCTGTAATGCCTGCACTAGCAAGGTTCTCCTTCTTACTAATTATTTAGGTAATTTATTTACTCCATATTCTGAAATAATGCCATATGAATTTACGATCATCTTTGGCCTGAAAATCTCAAGCTAGAACCCGATGTTACCAAAATGCACAATTAGGTTTTAGCAATGGGGCCCACTTTTTACATATGAGGTTTTTGCATTTGACCTCTGGATTACTGATGTTGAAATAATACAGTGTGGAAGTCCAAAAAAAATCCTACATTAAGACTAAAAAATATTAAAATAGGTAAAATATGTTTGCCTCATGTTTGTGTTGGTTATAAAGAGGGATAACAGGCTTTCAGAAAACTTTTATTTGATGTCATTTTGACTTTGGAGAAGAAGTTATGCCTATTTTTGCCGAGAGACTTAAAATCCTGTTTGGGACCGTTTTGACCGCAACAAAGATGCATCGTTACATAGAGTAGCATGTCTTCAGCAGTTGATTGGTAAACATTTTAACAAACACCCAATTATGGTTAAACAATAGAAGTGTAAAACAATGGAAGAATTATAAATAATATCCCGGAGATTAATAAAGAAATGCTGAGTGAAGAAAATATTCAATTTCCCAAATAAGTCAAGATAGCTGGTGTAAGACCTACAGTTTACTTGGGTTCATCAAGATATTCATGGTTTTAACCTAAACGAAACTTGGGAGCTAAAAGTGAAACCATAAAGTTTTGTATTCCGCTTGAAAAGTGCGATATTGAATTTCTTAAGTGTAATTCCAATTTATTTACAGAAACCTTGGAGCTTTAGTTCATCTTGCAATTATGCAAACGCTGAGTATTGGGCAAAATAATTACCTAGAGATGTAAACAAAATCTATGAGCATTTCATTATGATTCATGAACTGAGACATATTGATATGGATGAAATTCAATAACTGACTCTTTATGATTGAACAATGGTATTTAATTTGTTGAAGTATTTTACTGATAATTAGGTTATCACACTAGACCGTTTTGAGTTCAACTGATATGTTTTTTGTCGAGAGAGTCTCGATCACCATCTGAAATGGCATGTGTGACTTGTTTTTTCTATAATGTGTTTATGCATGGTAATACGTCGGTGTCAGTCTCACCACATTGTATGGCTAAGAATGGGCCAAACAGAATTTTTGGTTCTCTCCGTAAAATTGACTCTGAACCCAAGTCCGACTAGACACCAATTAACTCTTCTGATATCCTGTTTATTTCTGTAAACACCAAAGCCAACCTTTAACCAAAACGTTTAACCTTGGAAGAAAACTGCTTTCCATGAATGTAGGATTTTATTGACTCACGCTGTATCATATAAATAAACAAAATTCCAAGTATAGACCTCTGGACAGGCAACCGTTACTCAGAGTTCACACGACTAACCCTAGTGCTTAAGAAAAATGTCAAAGTCAATATTCATTCAAAGACTATTCATTGGTTCGCATCGTGCTGCAGGTCATATTGCTGTTGTGACACCTATAGGAAAGTATATTTATATACATAGCTTGGGGTAAGACACGACCATGCAATACCATCCGGCTGAGGATCGGATACCCGTTGATCGTAAGTGAGGGTATTTCGTGAAACCTCTGAGGACGGTTGCTTTCCAGATGGTCAATATTTGACAATGTTTCATAACTTCTCCTTAATGGGATTGAGCATTTTTATTCCCAGATAGTCACCTGAACATACACTGTTTATTTTATAAATATAAATATATTTATGTTTTTGTGTTTTTGATAATTTTTGTATATATAATTAAATTACAAAGTATAGACCTCTGGAAAGGTACCCGCTACTCTGAGTTTCACGATACACCCTCCTTCCTTACGATCAGGTTACCGAATTCTTCAGACGGATGATGACTCACAGTCATGTCTTAACCACGTAGACCTGTATGTAGATACATGCCATGGTGTCACGACTGAGGCATTTCCAGCACTTGTCTGTACTTTTCCAAATAGTCGAAGAGTGCCTCAAA
The DNA here is from genome assembly GCA_023653785.1 of Ophioderma brevispina. Classification (NCBI taxonomy): domain Eukaryota; kingdom Metazoa; phylum Echinodermata; class Ophiuroidea; order Amphilepidida; family Ophiodermatidae; genus Ophioderma; species Ophioderma brevispina. Next base: position 28,823 of record JAMKCH010006938.1, read on the forward strand.
CCACACGATAAGTGGGGCGTAACTATAACATATAGGTAAACCGTTTTTGTACAGGTACTTCTTCTTGGATAGAGTGCTCAATCCCAGTACAGGAGAGCGTAAATAAATTTTTCGTCCTTTGGTCGATCACTCTCGACTATGTTTGGAAAAGTACATACAAGTGCTGGAATGCCTCGTCGAGACCATGGCATGTATATACATACATTTCTACTGGTTAAGACACTACTGTGAGTCAATCTCCGTCTGAATATCGGTACCCATTGATCGTAAGTAGGGTAATACCGTGAAACTCAAGTAACGGTGCCTTTCCAAGTTCCTATTATCTTTGTATTTATTTAACCTCTCCTGTTATGGGATTGAGCACTTTACTTCAAAGATAGGCACCTGTAAATAATACTGTTTTACTAATGATGTTATATCTATAAATTATCTATAATATATATATATATAATAACTTTATAATTTATATATTTATACATTCACCGACCTCGATGTAATAAATACAGAAAAACGGGTGCCGATCAATAGATGAGAATTATTTACATAACCCAGTGGTTTTAGAGTAATCTCAGCAATGCACGGAACCATATTGCATTTCTTGCTAATAGTAGCCTGGTACCCTTTCCTTTTTACTTTTGGTTTTCTTCTAAAATGTGGTGAAATGAATAGAAATGCTTGTTTTTTACTAACTATAATAGCGCTATTATTTGCTGAGTCAAATGTCCAATGAAGTTACACCAATCACTGTCACTGATTGCAGGGGAAGACTTGGAGAATTTCATTAATTGTGAATAATAACGTGCAACCTTTACATGACATACCAATTAATGTTAAATATAAATCATTCATAATCATTATGGTGGAAAAAATGTTTTTTACTTCGCCGATGTATGTATTTTTTTTCGATCCATAGGCCTTGGTGAAGATTAAATATATCCTTATCGATTGTATGTTACGATATAAATTAAGGTTGATGGTTAATTATATCCTTGCCGGCTGGTCCATTCATTAAATGGTGAGATTTTGGTGTTAGCAAAGAAATTTAATAGTAACCCAGTTATCTTTCCTCCGGGGGATGGTATATACAAAGCCAAAAACAAAAATCCATTTGCGGTAAATAAACATGATACGTGAAACATGGACACCTGGCCCGAATTTGGATAGGAAACAATCATACAGCATTAATAGAATATTTTCAGGATAGGGGGGGGGGCCTTTGAAGGGAGATGGAGGCTGAGGGCTCCAGGAGGCGCGGAGCGGCTAGAGGAGGTTCTAATTGAGGGGGCTTTTGGAATTTGATGTTTTGGTAAAGATGTTTAGCCCCCCGCGTCCTACGCCTATGTATATTTTAATATCAGTTCTACAAACTTATTCGGATCCATATTATTTGATTAAATCCGGTGTCAAAAACATGGCATTGATTCTGTTCCAAAAAGTCCTTTCATAGTCTTGATTCAAATGAATTTCAATTACTAAAAAGAAACACCTTCAATGGATCAAGATTAAAAAAGTGGCCAAAATACCTGATCCAATTGGAATTCACTACCATCGACAACACGGGTAATATGATGCGCTTTAATTCCATCAACAACTTAGGATATTAGTATTTAGTTATTCAAATTTTGCAAAATATATGCAATAGAGATTTGGTACCATAGCTGTCTTTAACAGAATTTGACAATGGACAGCCCGTCGACATAAATATGTCCTAAAAAATGACCCAAACGTTAATAATAATAACGATAAGGATATTTGTTTTTTCTTGTCAAAGTTCTCTCAGCAGTTCCAATCAATCCTGAACTTGACCATTTGAAATTAGACTGAGAGCAACCCATGCATGATTTGTACCCTAATTCAAAGGCCGCCAAATTCGGAAAAGTCCCTTAAAAGTAAGTAAACTCACCCACCAGTGTCCCTAGTTGAAGAAGTTAGCTCCGTACCTGGGATCTTCCACGGGGGTGGGGTAGGGTGTCGTTGTTACCCCCCACCCACCCCGCTTTTTTTAAAAAAACCGATTATTTATACGAGTCGTATTATTTAGGAAACCTTTTAGTGTCATTGGATAGAGTATCCATCCAGTTAATTCAATTTCAAATGTTCCGCCACGTCCAAAATATTTTGCCCTATAATCTTTATTCTGAGGAACATTGAACGTCACTTGGTGGCCAAACCAGTTTATTCTCCAAAGTAATTCACCCACCAGTGTCCTAGGTGAAGAAGTTAGCTCCGTACCTGGGATCTCCACGGGGGGTGGGTTAGGGTTCGTTGTTAACCCGCTGTTTTAAAAAACCGTATTATTATACGAGTCGTATTATTTGGGAGGAAACTTTTGGTGTCATGGGATAGAGTAGACCATCCAGGGTAATTATCAATTTCAAAATGTCCGCCACTTCCATAAAGATTTTGCCCTATAACTGTTAATCTGAGGCACATGAAGTCAAAACTGGTGGCCAAACCAAAGTTATTCTCAAAGTAATTCACCCCCCACCAGTGTCCTAGGTGAAGAAAGAAGTCAACTCCGTTTACTTGGTTTATTACGAGGGCATGAATTAGGCCATCATTAAATCGGCCTCGGTAGTGTGCTCAACCTGTTGGTTAGCTTGATACTTACATGGAGTTGGTAAGAAGCTTTTTCTCTTTCTATCATAAGTGTCGGACTTTAGGTACAACTCAATTTTGTACACCACTGTAAAACATTACAGGCAATTTGCAGGAAAATACTGTAATGAGCTTTAAAAATGGTCAGTATTTGGCTGTAATTTGAAATACAGGA